>CM073127.1:58806278-59058778 GCA_037039145.1 Fundulus diaphanus
TGAAGAGACCTCTGCAGCCCTGGATGGCTGCTGAGAAGTAATGCAATCATTTGATTCAGGTGTGCTGGAGCAGAGACGCATCTAAAACATGTAGGACAGGGGGTCCCAAGGACTGGAATTGAAAACTACTGACTGAGACAGTCCAGCTACAGATTTTGCCCTCACAAATGTATCTACCTCTGTGTTCTTTTGTGTTTGTTGTTTCAATGACCAAACTTGTATAAATAATGTTAAATAAAAGCTAAAATAAAGTGCAGCAATAAAGTGGCCTGCTGCCATTACTTTAGTTTACAGTACAATGCCTTAATCCCTGGGGATTTTTCACTTTTGGTCGCATTACAACTATAAACTGCAAAGGGGCATTTAAGATTTATTATTGAGAATTTGAAGTAGAAGGAAAGTATATTTAAAAATATATACGAAACTACTAAAGGTGGTTGTACAAGTGACGCCAGTGCTGCGTTAGTTGTTGCAGACAGTGATGCGCTGGACCCTAAAAGTCTGTTTGATCATGTACCCAAACATGCAGTGTTAGAGGTCTCTACTTTTCCCAGATATCTGGCTACGGGTGGACTAAGCCTAATAGTTGTCCTATCGACCGATTCTCCCAGTCGAGCTCTGCAGCTCCTCCATAGTTACCACAGGCCTCTTTGCATTAGATTTTTGGGCTCTCTCCCAGTCAGTGGAGATGGTATGGCCATGTCTTAGTAGGTTTGTAGTTATGCCAGATAATGGATTGAACAGAGCTCTGTGAGATGTTCAAAGCTTGGAATGCTGTTTTAGAATCTAACCTTACTTTAAACTTCTCCCTGATTTTGTCCCGGTTTTATTTAGGGATATCAAACAAAGTACAGGGAACTGAATACATCCAACACCTTTTATCCTCCTTTTTGTAAAACATTTTATATTTAATGTTAATACAGGTCTGTGGCTGTAACACAATAAATAAATAAATTTAGAGGGATATGAATACATTTCCACACAATCACAAAAAGTGCGGGATAAAGTCTTAAGATGTCCGAGTGCTGTAGGGAATTTAACAGCTCTCCTGGAAGGTAATGCATTAATGGTTCTGGACCTAGACAGCACAATATCTCAGTAACTCTGTCCATCTTTCCAACAAAGCTGTACTTCCCTCTGAGCTCCTATTACTTCATAAACAAAGATGAATCAATACTGCCAACACTGCTGTGCAAGGACCCCTCAAGCATTCTGAAGATGTTTACTTTTTAGATTATGTAACTGAAGTAAATTTATATGGGCATGTTAGTAGCTCAGTGTTGAGGTGTTTATCTAGCCTACATCTCACCTTATGAAGGCATTGCTACTTACTATGTGTTGATTCATCCATTTAGCTTGACCACTTCATTTCACAGACATTAAGTTGAGATAAATAAGAGCGGGTAACCCTCAATATTGACCAGGCCACTAAGTGAAAAAATGACCACTTAAAGGACAGTTCAACCAAGCTTTGGCTGCTTTACTGCTAAGAAACATGCCGTAATAGACTGACATCATAAACCTTTGATCGTGGAGATGTAATTTCTCCAAAATCACACTGACTGAAAGCAAAAGACCAGCTACAGTCCCAACACCACTGTCTAAATCACAGAACCCACATGAAATCTGTGTGTGCTTTCATTAAAAGCTGTACCTTGTAATCTGCTCTCTGCACTAAATTAGCGACACTGCATACAGACTCAAATGTCTATTGTCCATTTTTCATCCCACAGCAGCTACAAGCTGTGTCGTGAACGTAGGTATTTTGCAAATATCTCCACCTGTTAGTTAAGAACAGCAGAAGTGAAGTAGGAACAAATGCTCCTGTTGTCTGTTCCTCTAGGCCAGATCCACGCATTGCACCGTGTACCAAGCACAATACTGACCAGGGAAATGTGTTACTGCCTGAAGACAGTATTTACTTGTATTCCCACTTTTGGTCTGTGGCTAATGTCACAATGAGATTGATAGAAGATCTGAAAAGCAAAACTTTGTTTTCTGTCTGCTAGTGATTGGTATTGGGTGACTTGTTGTCTTAATGGAGGAGCAGGATTGCAGGCTGAAATATTGTGGCACAGTTTGTGAGAGACATCTGGGACACAATCATGTGGACTGTAAAGGTAAGCAGACAGTGCAGAATGTATGATGTAGATTAGGGCTGGACAATTAATCGCATTTGCAATATAATCACAATTTAAAAATGCAATCTCCAAATCGCAGAGGTCTGCAAATTTTGGCTATGTAACAATTAATGGATAAGACGCGTCCTTTAGGTTTCGGTAATATGTTTAAAGTGGGTTTGCCTCCACATAGGAGGGAACAGAGTTGCAGCTGTGAGATAATCAACTTTTATTATTTGTTTTAGAGTTCATATAATCAATACTTTACCAGAAACTTTCAGGAATCGGAGCATAGCTTTAAGTACTGCTCAAACAGTTTAATACATAGAGTTGTTTGTTGGTTGCACTTTGTACTGTATGTGCATGTTCAACAAGGATGGATGTCCAAATCAATAAAAAGCTATTCTCTGGAAAAATCATATTCTGATCAATAAAAACAGTAACATTTCTTGTTTTAAATAGTCCTTGTTTACAAACATCTTTATCTACAGGGCATTTTGTTGCTTGTGGTTAACGCAGAGAAAAGTCAAAAATCAAATCACAGTCATGGTTGAAATATATAGCAATTTTGATCTTTGGCAAAATCGTACAGCCCTAGTGTAGCTATAAATGACTGTAGAATGGTCTGTGTGTAGAGAGAGCAGAAGCACCAGATGATCCTCTAGTGTCTGTATAACACAGAAATATGTTGATTAGCAAAATCCGATGGAGCTAACATGTTGAAGATGCAACTTTTGAAGAATTTAGACGGCCTGTATGACTTCTCTCACCCAAAGCTCAGCAAATAATGGGGAAAATCTGACACATATCAGGCAAGTCCGTGAATAACGAGCAACCCTCCATTGGTTCTGATATCCCAGCTGCATGTTCTGTAAGCACACAAAGCCGTTATCTCCCTGGATCAACTTACCCAATGTGAGGGTCTGTGTTTCAGTGTTTTCATTGCAGAGAGGTGACCTGAGAGGTTTCTGTGAGTGCTCAGGTACAGAACTTTAATTGACCCAGACGGCTGAGCAGGAAGGGCTTTCAGCACTGTACCCACACAGCTTGAAGGTCCGCAATTCTAATCTAAACTAGGGGATTTCTGTGGAGCTGGCATATTAGCAACATTTTGAAAACTATATAAATAAAAACAAATACAAGGATTTTAATGATGGTATAATTTTGCCATCTTTTCTCCTTAAGTGAGCAAGCATTTAGCTGTTAAAACATTGTCATGTTCTGTTTTGCCATCTTCCATGTCATAATAGTTTTAACTAACTAGCAAAAAGTACTGGTGCTATGGCATATCAGGCCACACACAGTCCTGGATAAGTAAGAAGTTTGTTTAAGGGAGCTAACCTGTACTAACTCTTAGCATTCATCATCCTTCTTGACAACATCGTTCCAGTTGAGAAAGATTTGTTTCTGCACAGTTTATGTGTATTCACCGCTGTCCACACCACCGCATAGGCCTGTGGAAGCTCTATTTCAGTCTGTACTTGCTTACTAGGGTGTGCCAGGACTCGCCACACAGCCTAAAGGCCCCGCCTCAGCATTTCAGTCAGGTAGCAGTTTCATTCTGAACTGGTTTATTACTGGTTTATTTTATCTGGAAAAACAAAAACTAACGCAGCTAGATTTTGCCAAGGGACTGAATAAAAACCAGCCCTGATAACACAGAACCATATGAGGGCACAATACAAGGACAAGAGGACTGTTGTGTCATGTGCTATTATATTACAGGCTGAGGATTTGGGCACAGTTTCTATCCACTCAACACAAGCAGCTGTAATGTAACCAATACACACCCACTGATCTTGTGCCAAATGCATAGAAATAAAAGGGACTGAGGTAAGACAATGACTTCACTGTTGTCAGGGAAGCCACTGCATTTCAACAGTTTGCCTCCGACAGGTAAACAGAGCAAAAATTGGGCAATAGGGCCGAGTAAGAAAGCTAGTTTCTCATGGTAGACTGTGGTCGGAAGGCTGAGCCACTCCTTGCAGGAGGAGTCTTTTGGACACCCACAGACATGTTTGAAGAGATTTTGTTGCATTTAGTGTCTTTTTAACCCCGTCAGTCTCCAGTGGGGTGATATTTTTACCTCATTCAATTAGGATGGGAAAATATTTAAATATTTACTGGATTGAACTGGAGTGCATGTACATGGAGAGGATTTGGACCCGTTTGTAAAGTGATCAGAGATGAGTTTGGTTGTGACTAATGCGCCTAGCTTTTGTAGTCATGCTCAAAGCACGTTTTCACAACATAAAGTACATCACCAATGCTCTCACTGACATGCACTGCAAAAAGGGAACTAAAAGTAAGTAAAATGTTCTTGAAAAGAGTGTATTTGTCCTTAATTTAAGCAGGCAAGTTTAAACGATCTGACAATGGAATAAGATTTATGCAATTAAAATAGGAACAACTCATCTCCATCCTCATATTTCAAGTGAAGTATATCTAATTATTTTATTGTAGGGGTCAAAATACTGATTCCATTGGCAAATAGTCCACCAAAAGGTGCTCCATTAAAGCTCTCCTTTCCATAAACGCAGGACTTCTGGGAGTTTGCTACTTTGATCAACAACACCAAGAAGGAAAGGGTATTAGCAATTCCCCTGGGGAACCATTGCTGCTCACCAATCTGAAAAGTGTCATTTCATAAACTAAAATCAATCAGCCAAGAGTAGGAAAGGTTGTTCACAGCAAGAAACTATTTTAGACAGTTGCAGGAGTTGATTTCCCAGCAAATTAACTGGAGGTTAGAAAACTGACAAAAAACACAGGAGCCTGTTTAATGTTCAACTTCATGGCAGCCCACTAAATAAAAGACTGAATAGGTGACAAGCTTCTCTCTTAGAATAGGGCTGCACAACATTGGCTTCCAAAGTTGCTACTGAACAAACTAAGACTTCTGAAGGTGCATCCTTTGAAAAGATCAAGAGTGCAGCATTTGGCAAAAACAAAGAACATCTGCACAAGAACATCGTACCAAAAGTTAAGCAAGGTGGTGGAAGGCTGGTGATTTGGGCTAGTTTTGCAACCATGGAACCTGGACACTGGGCTTAAAGGAAAAAACAAAACAAAACAGCAAGCCTTCTACAATCAAATGTCTAGACTAGAACTGGGTCAATCACAAGCAATGTCCCCAAGCACAGCAGTAAATCTACCACAGGCTGAAAATGGGAAGAATCAGGGTGTTGCAGCGGTCCAGTCAAAGTCCAGACCTCAGTCTGTATAAAACGCTAAGATGGAAATGAGACTGCTGTGCATAAACAACTTTCTGCAAACCTGAGTGGACAGAAGCGACACCTTATCAGTCTCTTACAATGATGGGAGCGGCTGATAACCTAAAGCAGAATATGTTTACAGTGATATTTACACAGCTGTTAAAAGCTGTGCTCAGATGATCAGACAGTGGATCAGAGAATTAAATCAAAAGTTGTATCAAGTGTCAGTTTGGATTGAACTCATTTGTGACTTGGCACTGCACGAACGTTCCCCACTTTACGCAACATGCATGTAGTCCACTGCACCAGCAGGTAATACGGTGCCTCCAGCAGTCTTCTAGTCAAAAAAAACCCATCTGATAATCAGATCAACTGTTCTGGATGAGGCAGTAATGCTTGTATGATTTGTTTATATGTTGATGTCAATGTTCTAGCAGTATCTAATGACAATTAGTTGGCAGTTCTTACCGTCGTTTGTGTGCCTAACACAGTCCTGCAGCACAGCGTGCCACTTCTGCTGCTCCTTCTCGGTCTCCACGCAGAAGTAGTAGTGTCGGGCGTACGGGTGCCACAGTATCAGAGGGAACTGGTAGGGAAACCTTTGGAAGGGAGCGCTTCCCACCTTGGCTTTCACACCTGGAAACATGTGCAGCATACACAAAGTAACCGTTAATGGGAACAGGACCCACCGACACTTTACAACTCTCAGATTGATCACAGAAGAGCGCTTTGTTACGCCGTTCTCAGTATATAAGACAGCCGCTTCAGTCAGCACTGTTGTGCTCACCAGGCAGGCTGTTGCTGATTAGATCCAGGTACTGCTCCATGGAGGTCAGCACTTTGTAGCCAGCACAGTTAATAGTTCCTTTGGGAGGGAGCTGTTTGTCATAGGCCTGGAAGGTAAAAAAGGCAGGAGGTGTTAGTGTGTCAGTGAAGCCAGTCAGCTTCATCGTGACCTGTAGTCAGTCTCTTACTGCTTTGCTGTCGTAATAGCTGATGTTGTAGGTGTCGGGGACAAAGTGGAAGCGGTTCTTCCATCTCTTGTTCTCCTCTAAGCACTGGAACAGTGATCCGGAGAAGATTGATTTGTTCTCCAAAGGAATCTGTGAGAAATGACATGATTTCATTCAAAACTGAGATACAGAGAATCAAACTAAATCACTGCTTCCAGTTTTTATATTTAGTTATGGTTTTCATTTTCTTTACGCAGCATTGTCCCTGTCAAAGAAGCCAAATAAACTCCTTGGTGTGTCAGATGATTTAGAAGCCATGTAATCTGTACTGAATTTCAGGCTTTCCTCTAAGCACGGCCTGTGAGTTCTGCAACGTGATTTTGTAAAGATTGTTTTTATACAGAGGGATTAAAAAGGATCCCCCACTTAACAACTAGACATACTGAGGATCACCCCCAACAGGATTTATCAACACATCCAAAGCCAACTGAACGAATCAAACTCTCATGGAAATTCGACAGTTTAAAAGGACCAAACACACCAGTAGGTTGCGGTAAGAGGAGATCTTCTCAGCGTTCCAACAGGTTTGATTTGTGTTCCACTCTCCTATAAAATGAATGAGATGCATGCATGTTCAACTAGTATTTGAGTTTGGGGGTCTGTTTGTAATAACTTTCGATGTTGGCTGTAATTCAAATGTCTTATTTTTATCTTTGTGGAAAATAGCTCATACAAAAATGTCAATTTGTAAAATGAAGTTCCATTACCCTTGTGTTCGGTATATGAATTGTTTGGGTTATTTCAATAAGATACTTCATTAGTCATTACTGAAACATTTTTGAAGTTTATTTGACTGAGGCTGACACACTTTGCAGACTCCAGCCTTCATCCCGTCTCACGCTGAAAGATTTTCATGACGCTCGCCCTATAGACTGGCACAGAATCTCTCTGACTGGAAGTTGGGGATAAAAATCTAGCAAAAAACGCCTGCTTAACACAAGCCTTGTTCACACCTCTATAGTCTTTTGAGTTTTGAAAGACTATACAGGTGTAGGGCTGGTATTGTTAAGAACCTCACAATTCAATTTCGATACTTTGGGTCACAATTTGATTCAATATTGATTTAAATGTTTCGACATTGATTTATTTTGTAAGAAGTAAAAAATGTTTTCAGAGTACCTGTTGATACATTGTAGATATTTATGCATTTATTTTTGTTTATAGGAACAGCCATGTGCATATATTAATATTTTTGACCAATATCAATATTGACTACAAAAGTGAAAACATGATTACTGTATTTAAACTGAAGAAAAGGGCATGTAAACCCAGTGGCCAGGGAACTAATCGATTCACGGGATTTTCTGAATCAATAATAAATTGGGAAAGAATATGTTGCAATGCACTGATGAATCGATATTTTGACCCGACCCTCTACAGGTGTATCTAATGAAATTAAATATCATTCATTTGAAAGATTTAATTAAAAATTGAAACAGCGTTATATAGGTTCATTACACAGAAAATATTAAATATTGTTATACTAACTTTTTTCTGTTAGTTTTGATAATTGCAGCTTAGAGCTGCAACTTGTGCATTCTTTGTGATAGACCAGAGACAACAGAAGAATCTCACCTGGACTAGGGAGAAAAATAGACTAGACTGTTGCTCAGAGGTCCAAAGTCCTCCTATAGCTTTATAATGCACGTACTGTACAACACATGTATAGCATTTTCAGGGCCGCTGATATTTTTGCATCACAGGTAATTTTTATCTCTTATCTGTATTTTCTGTAATATTTAGATTTTTGTAGAAAGAAAATTCTACAAAAACTCACAATATTTAAAAAGAACATAATGAACATTCAAAATATCATATCTATATCAATCAGACTAATGAACCTAAATATAAAGAAGCTAAACTTCCTACTGTAATTTTTCCAGTGATATTTTGATGTATTGACATGAGCCTGTGTGTTGGTGCAGAAAGCTGGACCAATACAACCAGGGAACCCAAACAAATCAAAATCAAATAAATGGGTTTTTAAAGGATTTGTGCTTACCAAGTTTGCATCATTTAAAATTGTGAAATCATGTGATGCTGCTGAGATGGTCTAAAATCCCTTGATGTGACATTGGTTGGAGTTCGAATGAACAGAATAAAAATTTATTAAAGTTTTTTCTTTTTTTTACATTTCGCAGAAGCGATCTTTGTTACCTCGTTACTTAGAGCTTATCAGCATACTTTTTCCTAACCTCAATTACTTCATAGCCTTATACTTTACTGATTTTAGCTGCCTAGTTTACAAAAGACTGCATACTTGTCTTAGCTCTGCATGGGTCAGAATAACAAAACTAATCCTGTTTGATGCACACTCAACAAATTGAAATATAGCTACAAAGAATAGGAGAGGTCCGTAGTGGCCAGGGTGAATCTATTACCTTGCGCTGTAGTAGCTGTGGCTGTGGGCCACCTCCTCCCTCTATGTCAAAGCGAACTTTGTTGAAGAGAGCTACAGCATACTGCTGCTCATACAGACGTCCAAACTCCGCCATTACCACCCCAGTCCGGGCTGAAACAAAAACACATACACAAAGCTGAAGTTAGACCAACAGGGTACTTTAAGATTTCATTTCCAAAAACGATGTACATAGTCTATATTGTTTTACTGACCATGATTCAAACACCTTCGTACAAAGAGCACTATAGCTTTAGTCCCTGCTGACCTGATGGGAGTTAGGCGGGGTATGATCAGCTCTTCTATTACTCTGCTGACGCCAACAGCGGCAGGAACTACAGATGCCCACCAGGCTGTGAAACGGGCCAGAACAGCTCCGCAGAAGGCAGACAGATCACACACGGCCCTTCAGCATGGGCTTGTTTTAGTGCGAGGAATGTCTTGTGTGGCGTGTGAAGTCAGGAAAATGTGCGTGTCTCACCCATACAACATGAGGCTAAAGAGCTCTGGGCATATGCAACAATGTTTAAATGGTGAGGTATGTTTCAGGTCTGCCAGAATGGAGGCACTCATGATGAGGATCAAACGATTTTACAAAGATTCCTGCTAGTTACAGGATAACATTATCTTGTAGTCTCCTCATTAAAGCTTAAAAAGAGATGAAATGGACTAAAGACGCGTGTCAGGACCCTGCAGGTACAGTCGTGCAGTTTTCTGCCGGCTCCGCCTGATCTGCTTTCCCCACAGGTGGCTGGAGTTGACAGGTGGGCGTGGTACACACCTGCGGCTCGTTCAGCAGCGCGGGGCTGCGCTATAAGTACCGCACTCGGACTGCTGGACGATGCCAGAGTGTTAACCAAGTTTTGGTACGCTTAAGAGGCCCCTGTCTCGTGACAGCTTTCTTCCTAGTGTTAAATCCTATTTCCTGTTTCTCAGGTCACACCTCGTCGCGGGGTTAACCCTAACACAGCCCCCCTGTGCTCCCCGCTCCTCCGTGAACTTTGTCTCCGGTGCCCACTCGGCTTTACCGAACCCGTTTGCGGACCCCTACGGAACCGCTCTGGTTACTTCAGCTCTCCTCGAACCACCATCCTCCCAGCTGCTGCTCGGGCCCCTCACGGACTCCTCCTGACCGCCCACCTGTCACTCCACCACCTTCTACCATCTAGGAGGGTCTCTGATCGGGTCCGCCTCTCCGCTCCACTCCCCCCGGCTAGATTGCGGTGCTCGGCGGTAAGCGGATAAAACTAACATCACTTCCCTCGCTCCGTGAGCTGATCTGACATTCTCCTTTCTGTCCGCAGACCGCCCGAGTCCGGCTGTGCGTCCTTTCCCCGGCTTCGTGAGTTATAACCTCCTGTGATCAGCTCGAGCTTCCTTGCATTAATAAATATCTTAAACTGCTCCGCGCCTCTTGAGTGTATTCTGCATGTGGGTTAAACACCTCAAAACCATGACAGAATCCCACTCTGGCTAGCCTAACCCAGCTGATACACTCGAGAGGACGCTTGCTGTCCATCAGGAGCAGCTGCAGAACCTCGGTTTTGCAGTACAAACCACCCAGGATCAGCTGCAGGGGCTCGCAGCGCAGATCAGTCAATTGACTGACGTGCTGCGCACCTCTGCGCTGAATCCCTCCTCCGTGTCGCCCCCCGCTACACCGGGGCCCACGCCCCCCGAACCACCTTCACCTGTTGGCGCAACCTCCTCTCCCGGACCGGAGAAGTTCTCTGGTGATAGTGGAGATTGTGGGGTTTTTTTGTTTCAATGCTCCCTAGTTTTTAATAATTCCCCGAGGGCGTTCACTCAGGACGAGACTAAAATCTCATACATCTTGCGCCTGTTAACAGGAAGGGCCTTAAAATGGGCTGAGGCCCGTTTCCCCAGATGTCAGGACTTTAATTGCTCGTTTCAGGAGTTCCTACAGGAATTCAAGATGGTCTTCTCTGTCAAATCTGACCCTGTACAACAGTCCCGCCAGCTGCTGGCAGTCAGACAGTGCGGTCGCCGTGTCTCCGACTTCGCACTGGAGTTCCGCACCTTAGTGGCCTCCGCAGGCTGGGAACGGTCTTCTTTAATGCTCTAGACGAATCCCTTAAGGATGAGCTAGCCCGTCTAGAGGAACCCGACTCTTTAAATAAATTGATTGATCTCACCATCCGTCTAGATGACCGTCTTAGGAGTAGGGGCCGGGGCAGGTCGGAGAGATCACCACGGCCGTCGGCTCCTCTCCCAACGATTCTGTCTGCGAGCAACAATTCCCACGGCTCATGACAGTAAGTTTCGCCGCTCTAGTTGATTCTGGCTGCGATTTTAACCTAATTGATGGTTCCCTTGTGCAGCAGATCGGCATCGAAACTGTGCCACTGCCTACGCCCCTTCAGGTGTCCACCCTGGATGGTGGCAACCTCCCGCAAATTACCCACCAGACCAAGCCCCTGAAGGTCATCATTTCAGGTAACCACCGCGAACGTGTCTCATTTTTTGTTTTTCCAGTAAAACACGCTCAATTAGTCCTCGGCTACTCGTGGCTAAGGGAACACAACCCGCACATAAATTGGGCTGAGCAGCGGGTCGAGTCCTGGTCAGCCACCTGTCACTCGCGCTGTTAACTTTCCACGGCTCCCTCACATCCTCCATCGGTGGGTACCACGTCAAGTGAGTCCTCGGTGGATCTTAGCCTTGTTCCCGAGCAATATCATGATCTCTGGCT
The DNA here is from genome assembly GCA_037039145.1 of Fundulus diaphanus. Lineage (NCBI taxonomy): Eukaryota > Metazoa > Chordata > Actinopteri > Cyprinodontiformes > Fundulidae > Fundulus > Fundulus diaphanus. Next base: position 58,817,738 of record CM073127.1, read on the forward strand.
GGTAAGATTAAGGCCAGCTCTTTGCCCTCGCACCGTCTGTACGGTTACGCCATCGACGTTCTCCCCGGCGCTCCGCTGCCCTCAAGCCGCCTATATAACATCTCCCGGGCCGAACGCCAGGCGCTGGAGAAATATATTAGCGAGTCTGTCGCTGCGGGCCTGATCCGTCCCTCTTCCTCGCCGTTAGGGGCGGGTTCTTCTTTGTAGGCAAGAAAGACGGGTCTCTTCGCCCATGCATTGATTATCGCGGGCTCAACCAAATCACCGTTAAAAATAAATATCCTCTGCTGCTCCTCTCCTCCGCGCTTGAACCTGTCCAAGACGCCACCGTCTTCACGAAGTTAGACCTGTGCAACGCGTATCACTTAGTACGGATCCGCCGGGGGGATGAGTGGAAGACGGCTTTTAAGACCTCACTGGGCCATTTTGAATACCTGGTGATGCCCTTTGGGCTCTGTAACGCTCCGTTTGTCTTTCAAGCCCTCGTTAATGACGTCCTCTGGGATTTCCTCAACATATTCGTTTTTGTCTATCTGAATGACATTCTGATTTATTCCCAAAATCTCACCGAGCATCTTCACCATGTACGTTTAGTGCTCCAACGTCTCCTCGAGAACCGCTTATTTGTCAAAGCGGAGAAATGTGAGTTCCATAAACCTTCTGTGACCTTCCTAGGCCTAATTTTAGAGGGTGGGCGGGTTCGATCAGACCCTGAAAAGATCAAGGCTGTCCTCTCCTGGCCCATTCCCGAGACACGGAAGCAACTTCAGCGCTTCCTAGGTTTCGCAAACTTCTACCATCATTTCATCAAGAATTACAGCCAGATCGGCGCCCCCCTACACGCTCTAACGTCCCCTAAGACCCCATTCTTATGGAACTCTGAAGCCAATGCGGCGTTTGAGGATATAAAAAAAAATCGCTTCTCCCAGGCACCTGTTCTCAAGCATCCTGACCCGCAGAAACAGTTTACTCTGGAGAACAATGCCTATGACACAGGGGTTGGTGCTGTACTCTCCCAGCAATCCGATGATGACCAAAGGCTCCATCCCTGCGCCTCTTTTTCCCGTCGTCTGACCCCCCCCTGAACGCAACTATGATGTCGGGGATCGAGAGTTGCTAGCCATCAAACTCGCGCTGTAAGAGTGGCGTCACTGGCTAGAGGGGTCCGAGCAGGCCGTCATCATTTGGACTGATCATAAAAACTTGGCTTATTTACAGTCCGCCAAACGTCTAAACCCTCGCCAGGCCCGCTGGTCACTATTCTTTTCCCGTTTTAACCTGTCCATAACATACCGCCCCGGTTCCAAAAACCTGAACCCCGGCGCCCTTTCTCGCCTCCATTCCCCACACGACTCTGATCCTGAACCGGCACCTATCTTACCCCCCACCTGCACCTTTGGCTCTTTACGTTGGGAAATAGAAGAAATCATCACCCGAGCTCAACAGAATGAACCTGATCCGGGCAATGGTCCTGCCAATCGAGTTTATGTGCCCCGCGCAAATTCTCCGCTCACCCAGGCACCCACCGAACACTCTCCCACATCTCCCAGCAATTCTGGTGGCCGTCTATGGCTAAGGACATCCAGGAATATGTCCTCGCTTGCCCCGTTTATGCCAAAAATAAACTGTCACACCGACCCCCTTCGGGCCTCCTGCGGCCACTGCCGATCCCCAAGCGGCCCTGGTCCCACATAGCCCTTGATTTTGTCACCGGTCACACTTGGACCTTGCAGATCTTCATACACCCTTAGGAGATCAAAAGATCTGACAGGTGCTGCTTGCCTGTCCAGCACCGTTTGAACTCCAACAAATGGTTAGGATGTTAGGAGGATAGGGAGTTATTTGTGGACTTCAGCTCACCCTTAAACATCATGCTACCAGACATGCTGGCTCCGAAGCTCCACAACCTGGGATTATTTCCACCGATCTGCTCCTGGGTCAGTGACTTCCTCACCAACAGGAGGAAACTGAAATGGACTGGACTTTCCACTAAGTAATTAAAAACGTTTACAGAACTACTATAGAAAGCATCTTGTGTTGCAGTATAACTATGTGGTATGGGAGCTGCACAGTGCAGGAGAGGATCTGGCACGGGTGGTGAGGACAGTGCGGAGGATTGTGGGATGGCATCTACAGGACCTGGACTCAGTCTATGCTGCACCAGTCCAGAGAAGGGCCAGCTGCATTGCCACAGAACCCACCCACCCAGGCAATGCACAGTTTGACCCACTTCCATCATGTAAAGCTTCAGAAACATTAAATCAAAAACTAACAGACTCAAAAATAGCTTATTTCCAAAAGTTGTAAGGGCTATCGCCCCCTGCTGAGAAGTCTGTGGTTTGTTACACATTACAATAACACTACTGGTAATGCCTAGTATAGTTTTGCAGTCTTCAAAGAATCAGAAAGCTATTGAATGTTGAAAAGGTCCCTCATTCCCAAAAATCACTAAAGCCCCAGTTTTAATCTGTATATCAGAAAGTTAACTATGATACTTTTTAAACACTGATAATACAAGCTTCCTCAATCAAAAGCCATTCATACATTAATGACACTAACCTTCCGTCTCATCTGTGCATGACTGGGAGAGAGATAGAGCAAGTGATGTTCCATGGGAAAAAATGCTTCAGATTTATAAAATTAAGTAAACTGGTGGAAATTTAAGAGTCCCAACTTTTCACTCAACATCTCTATTAATTATGGTGAGAAGCACTGAATGGCAAAATGTCCAACAGCAGCGATAGATGAAGGAAACTGGTCCATTTCCTCCAGATCTAAAAGCTGACACACTATAAGGTTGTCTTTTTTATTATAAGATGTTTTTCTTTTCATAAAAAATAATAGTTGTAGCTGCAAACATTAAATTTGAGTATCTAGGATATTGGGGAGTATGTAAATTCAATGGTGGTAAATAAGTGGGTCTAGTCTAGACCTAAAGGAATAAAAAGTGTCCTTAGCTTCAAACCAAGCACAGTGCTAGGAGTTAGGACAGCCATGAAGATGTTCCTGGAATGTTCATCAGAGTGCAAAGAGATGCAGAGAAATGAGAACGGGTAAGAACAAAGTAAAAAAAAAAAAAAAGGGGGGGAAATTGAACTAAACAATATCGACTCAGAGACTTCTGAGACCACCACTGTTTGGAATACTAAATGTGAATAACTTCTGGATGGAAGGGCCCCCATATCACAGAACACAGCATGCCTTGGCTTTTAGTAGAGGGTGCTGGAACACAAGGCACCATGTTTTGTATTCAGCAGGGAATTGATAGGACAATTAGCTGACAAAGGAATCAAATGGATGAAAGATGTGAAGCTTACACAAATCTTGATGAAATTTTCTTCACTTTTGTCATGTAGAAAAACTTGCTCCACTCTCTTTATTTGCTTTCAGAAGTGAACCAAACAGCTCTACGTGTCCTCGGATTGACCTCTTCTGCTTCTTTAGAAAAGCTGTATTGCACGATACTGAACCAGAGCCGTAGCACCCACCCTTTTGCATCATCAACAACCCAGAATGAATTGGAAACTTGTACCATTGGTGACCACTGAGATTCAAAGTTGAATTCCATTTGCATTTTATGAGAAGGATGCTATCCAGCTGCCACTGCAGCGGGGAGGAGGATGGCCGACTGGATCCCATCTGATCTGTGTTGTGGTTAGAAAATACTGCTTTTACATTTGGAGATTTATAATTAAGAATTCTGCTAAAACCATTAGTTGTCGCCATGTAATTATAAATGATTGGCTGAGCCAAGATGTGAAGAATGACATCGCTGAGAATTTTAGAGAAAGATCAGGCATGCATGTTGGATTAAAGTTCTAAAGTAGATTTTTGTGCTGCACTGCATGTTTGAGGATCTACAATAAACTCCTAACTCAATCACTGTGGACTACATCAGTCTCCGTTCGCGTGTCCTGTACAGTCTTGGTTAGAAAATGTGTGGGATAAAGCCAAACTGTCCAGCCTCCGTTCTTTCCAATGATGCTGCATTAGCATTAATTGAAGCTAGTTTATCCCTTGCTCTCAACAGTATGCTCCTCATCTGAGCTCTCCCCTTCAGTTAATTTAATATATGATATCCTTCTGTAAATGAGAGATTTAAGGAGAGGTCAATATGATAAAAGCTAAACTCATTTCTTTTTTGAGCTTTACATCAGTGCCATTGAATGTATGCTTTAGGCACTGAGCTGTGGAAAAACACAAGGTTATTGTTTTCTGGTTAAATGACCCCTTGGACAGGATGTGATCCTTATCTTAAAAAACAAGTAAGAATGCATGTTTTACTGCCAGTTTGTTTTATAAGGGAGTGAGGGGGTTGCACACACTCGCCATTTCTATTACAGAGACTTTTTAAAGGGAATTTTTGGTATGGGTCTTGCTTGGTATGGGTTTAAGGTACTCCATCAGTACCTTAAACCAACTGCTAGCAATATGTGAACAGATCTATTTAATTTGACCCATAACACTATATTGCCAAAAGTATTTGCACATCTGCTTAGACACACTGTCACATAAGACCCCATTCTTAATATACTGGGTTTAATACCAGGGTTTCCCCCACTGTATTACAAGTCCAGCAAGAATCCAGCCTTTACTTGCACCCCAGCCAGGCTAAGCAGTTTCTTTGTTTTAAAAAGTGCTTTTAAAAAAAGACCAAAAACCATTTGATCATGAAAAATAAGGTTATATACACCAAACCTCCATCTTGATAGTGTTTTGATAGTCCATTTTGAGCCGAAAAATCACATTTGAGACCTGGCAGATTCAGCGTCTGCTTCTGTGAACACCGACATTGATACTGTATTCCCAGCGACATTCCAGTCTTTTCCCTCTTGGAATCATATTTTTTGCTCTTTTTCTTCACTGGAACTTGGACCATTCTTTGTTATTTCACTGGGAGACGCTAATAGCCATTAGATGCTCCCTTGTTTTAACCCTTGCTGCGCATGCACAGTACTTACTTCTTTTATAATCGTACATAAACGTGAAAAGCTTTAATTACCAACAAATTGAGCAAAAACAAAACATAAAAACACCAAAAGAACAACTATAAAATAATCTTTCATAAAAACTTTGTATGCAACCAGTGTGAGCAACTGATGTATACATTTAAAAAAAGTTAAATAACATGGCTATGCACCTTTAGATACTTTTGTTATACATCATTAATAGAGATACCAAATATAGTAGGGTTGTCAAAATAATCAATGTCTCAATATAATCAATACTAAAAAGTTAATTATTTGGAGATACAGATTTGAATAATCGATATAAACGGACCCGTTCGCATCTGCCCAAACTGTTGCACTTTTTCCAGCAGCAGCGCACAGAGATGTTCACCATGTCTCCTCTCTGCAGCTGCTCACCTGACCCAAATAATGAGCTACTGCAAGAAGCTTTTAAGTCTGCTAACATGTGGAGAACAGCCAGAAGAAAATGTGCAACCCTTTTCGTGGACAAGATAAACCCAAAGGCTCCCAGGCAGACAGACAAGAAAAATGAAATGCTGAACGGTGCTACATGCTAAGCTAGCATTAGCAATACTTTGAGCTGTGCAGTGCTGCACTCCGGCACATATCACTCCTCTGCGCTACACACCTTGCAAAAAGAATACTTTTGGCAGTATAGTAGCCACTTGAAAAGCAACTCTGAATGGAAGAGAGAAAATTCCTTATATCAAGTTGAACCACCATTTTGTGTCCAGTTGTACACATACATTTAAATTGTTCTGTTAAAGTTATTATGGGAGCCATGCAGGACGTTTAAAGTCCAGTATGTTGCTTAGTTAATGTTTAGTGTTCATGATCCCCCCCGCAGACATGAAACATTAAATTGTGCCTCTTTGACAGGAAATTGATTATGACCTACAATCCACAACCTCCTGCCTTTTTTATAGTGCCCACAAGTTAAAGAATGTCTTTAGCTGCTATGCACCAAAAACACTGGAGATTGCGATCTTCTCTTCACTTAGATCTTTTTCCCCAGGCCTCAAAGACAGACCTCATTTAAAAAAGCCTAACCTTAGATTTATAAATATTAAATAATTTTAGACTCATATCTAACCTCGCTTTTGGTAATAATCATTGAAAAAGCAGTTTATCAACCAATTTCTTCAATTTTTAAATATTTTAGTGCTTTTCGGTTCCCAAGCACACCAAAGCATTGAGACTGCATTGTTAAACGTTCTAATTGACATGCCTTTTAACAGTATCATAGTTCTGCAATAAATAGCCAACAGCAAACTCTCATTCCAGCTCTCTGTCGTTTTACATCACACAAGTCAATCAGCACGAGATTACGGGCCATGTGAGCTTTCAGATCACAGAATCAAAGCGGTCTTGGTTTACAATCTCTACCTGTGGGGGATTTACCATCCAAGAATTCCCTAGACTTGACCTCGGAGCTGTGATTATTATGCCTGCTGTCCAAAAGCATTCACTGCTTTAATTACGAGCAAAGTTGTCTGACAACATTAGCAGCAGATGTATCTTCATTAGATACTGCTAACTTGGGATGTCAAACTAATCAAAACCATACTAAAATAAATTATTAACCAAAGATGATGCTTATTTGCGTCAAAATAAACGGACTCATTGACTTTATATAAACTCTAAAACAAATAATACAATTTTAAGATTATCTCACTTCTGCAACTCTCTTCCCTTCCATGTGGTAGCAAACCTACTTTAAACATTTAATGACACCTAAAGGACGCGTCCATTAATTGTTACATAGCCAAAAATTGCAGACCTCTGCGATTTGGAGATTGCGTTTTTTAAAATTGTGATTATATTGCAAATGTGACTAATTGCGTAACCCTACCCCTACTTTCTGTAGATGGTTAATAGATCACCACTCGCTCTGAGGCAGAAGTTATAACCCTGTTTAGCGGTTCAAACCACCATATGGATACGCCAGTGTGTTGAGGAAGAGGGCTTTGCTTTTATACTGACATATTTAGTCACTACATCTGCCTCCGATTTTCAGAAGACAAAAGCCATGAATAAAAAAGTGCCAACACTTTCAGCATCCAGGAAGCTGTCAGGAGTGCCAGGTAGTGCGCTATATGAACAGCAGCCCCCACAGAGTTGGGGAACATTGTGGTTGAGGCAGGAGTTCGTCACCAGGGCCAGACAGTAGCTGACAAATTTCAAACAGCCAGCTGGGAGTAACAATGCTGTCATCCCTGACACATGAGTCACACAGCACTAAGTTCCACATGATGATGACTACATGAGAACACTGGGGAGAGAAAAAAAACTAGGTTGAGCAGTTTTAAAAAGAAAAAAAAAAAAGAAAGAAAAAAAAACTTTGAACACTGCTAGTTTTAGTGTTTTTATTATTTTACGATTCTGTAATACGTATTGTGGATTTAGTCCAAATACTCATGACGACTTAGCGGTTCTGACTTGACTGGTTTCAACTTTCAATGAATCTGACTGAAAATAGCTACACAAAAACAGACTAGAACAAGAACACGGAAATACTTACTTTCCTCAGTCACCCTGAAACTAAAACAAAACCGATAAGGTGTGAACGGAGATGTCAGTTACTGTATTCTAGGCAAATGACAACACTGGATTATGTACTCACCAATATTATGCAGTATGCAACTAGCTTTAGTATGCATTTACATACTAAACTTTCATGTACTCCTCCCTGACTTAGAGAGTCCGAGAAAAGACACATCATGTAGATGTTCCCCAAAGGGCTATGCACCTTTAATCACATGAGATTTTTTTCCCCCACAGGATGACGTAGCCATAAATTTACAATTGTGAGCGATACAGTCTCCAACCTGTTTGTGGTACAGTAAAGGAAGGCAAGGGAAACTGTTTGAAGCACCTACTTAAATTTGGTTTATATGAGGCTAGTTTACAACAGCAGCCTTCTCAACAGTCATCTCAAGAGACAAAGAATTTAAATGTGTTTGCAGTTTAACAACTCCATTTTTTAGTCAGATTTGAGTTCAAATTCAACTATAAACCACTGAGTTGTAATACAGTACAGTCCGATACAGCAGCTTATATAATGCCAACTGGTAAAATGTTATATCTAAGGAGAGCTGCAGGTTGTACTCTTGCAGTTGCCTACCCTGAACAGGTATGGGTGACAGTGTAAAGTAACCTTTTTTTACCATTAAAAGTTAAAACAAACCAATAATAGGTTTAAAGCCAGAGTTGGCAATTATTCCAGAACTTTCCCCAAGTCCCTTTTTGAATAATTGCGCAAGACCGTCATACCTCTACGACGGAGTATTAGGGCCACACATGAAGAGAAAAAATATTTTTGCCATGACGAGATTAAACTCGACATGTCGACATTAAACTCGCCATTTCGAGAATAAAGTTAGGGAAAGACGTTACGTTATTGGTAGGCCACCGCTTCCAGTGATGATTATATAGACCAGTTCATTGTTATTGTTTTGATTCGGGTTTTTTGCGCATGCGCGCCGGACTGGTTGGCAAAAGACAAACACAATGGCGGACGCAAACAGAGAAACTGACGAGTTCTCCGCGTATTTTTCTTCTTTAGATAACGTATCACAAGATCGTTTTAAGACTAAGTTGATGGTTGATGGTATCAGACTGCCAGATCCACACAGCAAAAGCCTGAAGGGACGGAGCGAGTCTGTGAAATGCTGCCAAGTGTTCAGTACTGTGACATATACAGCTACCTTATAAACACGCAGGCCAGTACACACGAGAGAGCATGGAAGCATGAAACCACTGGACGGCTACAATTATATTATATCTGGACATAGGCTCCAGCAACGCCCGAGACGCCATGAGGGATTAAGCGGGTCAGAACATGGATGGATGGATGGATGGATGTTCAGACTAGGGCTGGGCGATATAGAAAAAAAGCTTATCGATAAAAAAAATGAATATTGATCGATATCGATAATTATTGAAATTATTTAAAACCATATTTTATGTGCAGCTCTGCCTGGACATTTTATGATATTGCTAAATTATTTAATTTTAATAAAGAACACAAACACAGAATTCTAATTAAATCTTTATTTAACCAACTTTTTTAACCATAACAACAGCATATTTTTTTAAGAAAAATAACTTAAGAGACCTGAGTTATGTTATTAAATAAAGACTTTATTATTAAATAAAGACCAGAATAAATATACCAAATAAATAAATAAATAAAATAGCCTATTTAGGTGGGAATACACTAGTTACTTCTCAGGTTTCATAATTGAGAGGCTGACGCAGGTCCGAGGTTGTGGCGTGTAAGGACACAGGCTGCAGCTCATTTTGCACTGATTCATGGCACTCGTTGCACAATTTAGGGAGCGCTGTTAGAGAAAAACTTGCGTCCCGGAACTTTATATCGCGGACTTTATACCTCGCGGAGTGGCGAGTAGTTGTTTGAAGCCAGGTTTTATAACTGCAGACAACAGCAGCATGCCCGCGGTGTCGCACGGAGCTGCACAGCCCGCGCAGCAGCTCGTGCAGAATGAGCGGCTTGCGTGATGAAACAAGTTGGTTGCGTTACCAGACTTTGTTTTTTACCGGTTCCTTGCAAGTTTTACAAATCACTGTGGTTTATTTCTGTCAGGCTGGCGAACTAGTAAAACCCCGTTTTGGGACCGTTTCCTCCGCCGCTTCTTGCTGCGACATATCCACATGCTCTGTGTTGTGGTTTGAGAGGGCGGGGCTTTGTGACGACGTGCCTGGGTCCGCGATTACGATTGGTCGAGAGGAAGTAGTGAACTAATATGATAGGCCGGAAGGAAGGAAAACTGTTTCTATCGAACTATTATCGACCCTATTTTTTTCCTATCGCGCCACACGTCTATCGATCGATATATATTGTTATTGAATTATCGTCCAGCCCTAGTTCAGACATGTTTGTGTAACATACGAACGCGGAGTCGGACAGGAAGACCCGCCCGGTAGGTTAAAAAAAAACATAGTTCACTACGGATTATTTTGGTGTTTTTGTCTTGTTAAAATTGGTGGGGGTGTCGGCGACATTGCAGCGCAAACACAGAAGTACTAGCGCACGTGAACGGGGGCGTAATGCAGCTGCTGCTGCTGCAGCGCATCGACTCCGCTTCTCCCGGCCCCGTCTAGCGATCGCCACCTCCCCTCCGCCGCTATTCAAGTAGAACAATGACTAGAGCAGAATTAAGTTGTATTTACCGGAAATGAAGTGTAGACTGCACATTCTGTCGTGGTATGATGGATCCCCCAGTCCATTGGGAGTGTCTGCCTGCGCTCTTTTCATTGAAAATATCCATTTCTTTCTTCGTCCTTCGGTAAACGACAGAAACGTACATCCAACGATTTGGAATGCCTCTGTGTGCAACTGGGAGCACAACAAGTGGTAGGCATTGTTTCGATTCCAAAAGTAAACTAACTAAAAATACGCTCTAAATCACCCGTTTTGTCATGTAGTAGACGAGAACAGTACTGTTTTTGCCAACCACCGTGACCAGGATGTAGCGCTGACGTCACGCTACATCCTGGTCTATAGTTGCAGCACGGCAAAGACTACCTTCACACTTAATTAAAACGCAGAGACTGCAGCTGTGGAGCGCGGTTGCTCTTTTCTCCAAACTTTGGAATGTCGAGATTAAAGTCGCCACGATATATCAACTTTATTCTCGAAATGGCGAGTTTAATGTCGACACGTCGAGAATAAAGTCGACATGACATTTCAACTTTATTCTGGAAATGTTGAGTTTAATGTCGACATGGCGACTTTAAAGTCTACATGTCGAGTTTAATCTCGTCATGGCAAAAATATTTTTCTCTTCATGTGTGGCCCTAATACTCCGTCGTATACCTCGCTTTTTCACTCTTCAGGGGGTTCGCGTTAAAGAAAATCTCCCATATCCACTCTGGTCTTATTTCTTTCTACTGAGGCCTTCCTCATCTTCTCAGAAACATGAACGTGGTTTGCTTCTTGCAACTCTCAGCAATGTTCAAAGTATACAGTGAGAGCAGTGAAGCTACAATGAACTGCTAACCGCTAAGATAACCACTAACCTAGCCGCTAAGCTAACCGGATACATAAACACTAGAAGTGAGCATGTGCAGCCAGCAAGCGGAAACCAGGAACTGGTGTTACATGAGCGCGTCAGAATGATTGGCAAGTGGGTCAACCAATAGATAAGCCGATTCCCCCCAAACTTAAGGGACAGAGGGGGTGAGTTTTTAACGTCTATCGATGAGAGCAGGAACAAAACTCTGACAAATCCATAGAGATTGATTAGAGTTTTTTTTTTTTTTTCGGGATTTTTTGCGGCTCTAGTGGCTCGCTGTTTCCGAAAGTAGGCTGACAGGAAGGGTGTAGAAGAGGGGGAGAGACATTCGGCAAAGGACCGTGGGTCGGATTCGAACCCGGGTCGACCGCGTCGAGGACTAAGGCCTCTGTATATGGTTCGCGCTACCAGCTGCGCCACATGCGCGCCCAAGATTGATTAGAGTTTTTACAGGCCTGCAGTTCCCACAGAGAGTGTTTTTTTTAACCTAATTTTGTGAATATATATAATGTAACAACTACTTTCAGGATGGAAGGACAATTTTACCTAGTATAACAAAGTGTTTCTGAACAGGAGTACCAACTATAACTTTAAAAGAAGAATTAAGCATGAGGCAGGAAAAATCTAGAGAAGAGAATCCCAATATTAACTCAGTTCCAGACCAAAACAAAAGCAGATCTTTTAGTTTGTGTTTGGTCTTCTATACAAGCTAACGGCAGCAACACCCTGGTGCATGCAGACGTTTCTTTTGGTATACCACCAAAGAAAAGCTTTGCATCAAACTAATGTCAGGTATTGTGTGTGTGTGTGTGTGTGTGTGTGTGTGTGTGTGTGTGTGTGTGTGTGTGTGTGTGTGTACTTACTTCAGAGTGAGAACATATTTTTCGGATTTTACCACCAGTGTTAAAGTGAGGACCTTTTTTGGCCCTCACTTTTTTTGTGCTAGGTTTAGAACTAAGTTGTCAATTAGGCTTAGGTCAGGGTCAGGTACTATGTACTGGTGAAGGTTAGGTTTAAGGGTATGGTCAGGGTCAGCCCATAGAAAGGGTTGAAAATTAATGGAAGTCAAGGTAATAGCATTTAGAGCTCTCCCGCACACGGTGGTTTGACCAGTGGTAATGAACAACTTTTTGAACAAGACGCTCTTTAGCCACAAAACCTAACAGCTTTTAATGTGTGCAAAATGGGACTTACCTCAGTAAATCCACGGATCTGATTTAGGTTACTGAATACAGTGCACCCATCTCCGTATTGAAAGCCAAAGTGTCATTTTTCCTTTCTTTTGCATCCTTCAGGCTTGGTTCATGGTTAGTAAATAGTAAAATCATATCCGATATGATAACGCTGTTCAGTTTAACCATTTCCTGGACATACTCGGAGAAAAAGAAAATTCTAGTTTCTTCTTGTCCCGCGGCCAATCGCTGTAAAGCTGCGTGTTCACCCCAAAACGCTGCTCGAGTCCACTCTGCTGCCTGTCCTGAAAAGAACGCTATTGTAAAAGAGATTTTTTAATCTCAATGAGGCTTTTCCTGGTTAAATAAAGGTTAAGAGAATTTTTTTTAAAAGGTGGTTATATTTTTGTTACCTGGCTCCGCCAGATGGATTTGCTCCGCATATCCATCTGGAAACCTTCCGTTGAAGTAATTTTGGGAAGGGGCGAAAATACTGGTTAGCTGATTGGCCTATGTTGGTGATAGACGGGCCAAATAAACCTATCAGATCAACGAAGCATATGACGTACTCGTCAAAAACACAACCACAAGCCAAGCTACTCTTGCTGCTGCAGGTAAAGGCTCGTTAGCTCAGCAAAGAAATACTCTGTAATTCCGATAAAACTTGCTCGATAGCCACGCTAACGCTAGTTTCATCGGCTGAAGCCGCCATGTTCTTTAGACTGAACTGTCGTGCTTCTGGTTGCGTCACACCTCAACCCGCCTCAAAGCCAACGCTGATTGGACGTTCGTTTGGTGAACGGCTCCAAATTTTCTTTAACGGGGAGTAGCCAGACTGATCTGCGAGTGAAACCTTGAAAGCTCGCGAGATCAGGATGGTCTCACGAGGCTAATATTTTTGTGCGGTCCAAACTAGTTTCTCTGTTTCTTGGTTACTAAAGAACATTTTTGCCATCAGTGTCCCTTTACAGCGTATTAGCCTTTTTAATCTACCATTATTCATGGCCCTATATAAATGGAATCTAAAGTAAATTTCTTTTAGCACTTTGAGCCGTGATAAATCATTTAGTGCATTCAGGCTGACAATGGTGGTTTGGTCTATGAGAAAACATATGCAGGGACAACTTACTTTGACTTCTGCAATATCTCTACATTGATAAGTGAATGCTGGAGCTCTGTAAAGGAAAGTAAACAAGAGGTACTTAATTTTCTCATTTCAACCGAGCAAACAAAAATTTTACAAAGAAAGGGTGGATAACAGTGGGTCTCCATTTCCTACCACTCCCCACTCTCATTACAGATGCAGGTCATCTGCAAGCATCCTGATCCACGGGGACTCGTGCCTGACCTCACCTGACAATCCATCATCGTCGTAAACAAAAAAAAAAAAAAGGTTCACACCAATTTAAAATAGAGGAACAAGAACAAATGTCACGTGCTAGAAATATAATCAAGTACAAATCATGAATAATTGTTTTAGAGGCCTAAAGCAAAAGCTAGAGGACGCATAGCTAGAAACGTTTGCAATTTAATTTTGCTGGAAATCTTTATTGAATTGAAATATAGTATGGTATGTATGGTGATATAAGAATGTAAAATTTACAAAGATGCAGCACTGATTTAAACAGGGCTGCAGTTTTAATGTCTTCTCTAGGCAGTGGGAGAAAAAAAGACTTCAACAGCGTAATAAGGGACACTGACTCTTCTCAGTGTCAGGGTTCTCAGTTTTCGTGCTCTCTAACGCTGCTTCAAAGGTGGCTGCAGTTGATCAGGTGGGCGTGGCCCGCACCTGCGGCTCATCATGGAACTTTCATCTCTGGCTTAAAAGGAGTGCTCAGACAGTTGGAAGATGCCAGAGTGTTACACCGTCGTGGTATGCCTAGGCCTCTGACCTGTCACCTGTGCGTCGTATCCGTGAGTTTTGGAAACTCAGTTTTTGAACTAACCTGTCTCCTGTCTCCTTCAATTTTTGTCGTGTTTTGGATTTACTCACCTGTGTTGGCTCCGTGCTCTGAGGACCAGTCATTCGAATCCCTGCCGTTCAGATTTTGCTTTGGCACTTCCCCTCATATTCCCTTGGTGGTACCAAGCCGGGCGTGAGACCCCTTCCCTGGATTCTCCTGGTTCGTCAAAGTCACACTCCGGTTCTTCCAGCGGCTCCTCCTGCCTGCCGTCCGCATTGGTGCTGTTCGGGCTCCCCGCCTGCATCACTTCTGCCAGCCCTCCTGTCACTCAGCCACAACCTTCCATCAGAGAGTTACGATCTCAGAGTTCCTTCGGCACCGCTGGAGATTTTCCCTCTGGTTCGATCCTCCATAACTTATCCTCTTTCTTCCCACAGTCCTTCCAGCTCTGACGTTCAGACCTCACCTGTAGCACACAGCGTGTGCTTCTCCCCTTTGTCGAGCCTTTAATAAACATCTTAACTGTTCTTGCTGCCGTCTGTGTCTGCATGTGGGCCAAACACTTAAAAACCATGACATTTAGGGACTCTATAATTCTGTCAGATCCTTTCTGCAGGAGCTCAGGCAGCCCGTTTAAAGCAGCTAGTCTATTTTAGGCTGGGCTACAGTCACAAACATGAGAATGTTTGGGATCAAAGGTTTGAGTCTTTCATTCACTCAGTGAGATGAAGATGTGAGTGTCCGCCAGATTAAGCCTTTGAAGAGACCTGCGGCAAAAGAGAAAGAACCATGCTCTACTCATGCATTTTTACCTCTATGACATCATGGGGATTCCACCTGGGATACTCCTCTTTCATAGAAGCTGTCATTAGAATGGGTAAAAAAAATAAACCGTGCTTTATGGGATTCAGAGTTGTTGCCGATTTAGTATTTTCTCTGTGTTAAGTTTTTTTTCCCCCTCCCATGGCTGGGCCCAACAATACGTGAACTGTTCGATTATGTGATCAGTTAAACTTGTTTAGTTTTTAGCAGATGAGGTCAGTGGGGCTTACGAGGAGATTTCCAGACAGCAGGATAAGGAGTGGAGCTGAATAGTCGTTTGCCATCCCTCTCTTTTTAAAACATTCAATTTTAAAAACATTGAGTTTTGACACAACACACGGTCCATATTTCACAGATTATGCGTTTTCCCCCACTGGTACCTCAGTCCCAGAGCAGAACGTCTTAGGGAGCAGTTTAAGCTGCTGCTGTGCATCCAGCTAACTCTTTGTTGTGCTGAAGCCAGCTGCCAGATTAATTGCCCCGGGGGCCACGATGGTGCTGGGGTCAGCTACAGTGCTGTCTTCCATCACTGAGGTAACCTGATCTACCAATAAGGTTTTCCCATGGCATCTTCTCCTATAACTTAAGGTTTATTCTATCATTTCACAGATTTGGGACCACAGTGCTCCAAATTCCTCTTATTCAGACAAGAGACCCTCAACTTCATTTTTCCACGTTCCGCCCCGTTTTCTCCACACTGCTGTAACAAAAACATTCCACTGAGATAGACCCACAGACTGACTCATAAATAAACGCAGCGTTCCCACAGTGCTAATGGCAGCACTAAAACAAGTTTAGTTAAATCTCAAGGCTAAAATGAACACAGAGGAACAGAAGAAAGGATGTGAAAACCGTGCACGTGCTAACGTTTGGGCTCAGGTGCTGTTCTTATGACATTAGTAAAGAGGGTTATCCCGTGTTAGGAAATACCAGAACATTCTAAAACCCTGAACATAAAGTTGGACTAAACATTATGCTGATGTTGAAGCAGAACATACTGGATCTGTACAATGTGGTGGGTCCTTATTGCTGAACTGTCAATTTAACCTAAGAATGAATTAGTCAATGACTAGTGAGATTGAGGCGCCTAAGAAAACTAGTGAGTTTCTCCAGGCTGCTCCCCTCCCCCTCATCCTTATTCCCTGAGGTTCTTTATGATGTAACTCTGGAGAAACAGTTCTATTTTCAGTGGTTCCTTCATGAGATCACTCACACCCAGACCTGCTCTGTCACTAAAACAAGGTATCTGTGTGCGTTTGTTGGTGTGGGGGTCTGAGCAGCGGGCGTGTCATGCCTCTCGATAAGCCTGTGGATTGAAGGTGAGAGCCACACCTCAGCGGGCCACTCCAAAACCTGCAGATTTCATCGAGCCAGAGAAAAACACTCCACGCAAGGATTTCCTGTTTCCTGTCCCCTCACCCAACGAGTGGCCGTATGTGTGTATGGGGCAACTCTTTATGAATATTGCTACACATGTGGCAATATAATCTGTAAACCCCTTACCATGACAAGTTGACAATTTATCACAGGCAAGGTCAACTGCATTCTTTAAAACAATTCAATTTGTACAATTACTTTTTACTGCAAGTCACAATAATAAAAAACCAACAACAACAGACCAACAATTAAAACTTAATTAGATGGCATGGCGCTAGATTCCACTGCTTCAGCCGATGGGGATTAAAGACCGATTTGTCAAACAAAAGCAATAAGGTGCTGATAGGACAGAAAGGTGAACAATAAATATGGTAAAGCACTTGTATAGCGTTTTATCAAGTTCAGAGGACCCCAAAGCGATTCACCCTACATTCAGTCACCCATTCTGACAGTGGTGAGCTACAATGTAGCCACAGCTGTCCTGGGGCTAACTGACAGAAGCGAGGCTGCCATACAACGGCACCACTGGGCCCTCTGACCACCACCAGCAGGCAATGAAGGTTAGGTGTCTTGCCCAAGGACACAATGATAGCCATTCGGAGTGAGTGATCAAACTGGCAACCTGCCGGATACAAGATGAACTTCCTAACTCATGCACCACTATCGCCCCAAAATCAATAAATAGATAATACTTAAATACTTAATATTTGAATTCCATCACTTTAAGAAACAATACCGCCACTGAAAATCAGTGGTTAAAAATACATAAAAACACAGTTTCTATCAATAATAAAAAACCAGTTCCACAACCGTTAGACCCCTGACCCCGCCTAAATTAAGGATGGAGATGGCACTAGAAATAAACTCATGTTTATACCAATTACTCCGTACAGAAGGGGAACCTAAAACACAATCCATAGGGCGAGAGGTGAAACTCAGAGTGAAGAGGGTGATCACTAACAGACAGAATGAAGTTTGCTTTTTTTCAGAGTATGGTGGTTGTGTAGGTCATTCGGGCTGCTTTGCTGAGAACCTAGGATCTGCAGTCCAACGCTTTGTTAGAACCTTTTTTTGCTGCAGATTCTTCCTTCGGTAATGTTTAAGTGTCCATCTGCAGAATGTGGCAAATATTTTTATCCGATTACACGATTAATCATAAGAATCATCGATGGGATACTGGATCACTAAAATAATGGTTAGCCGCAGCTAGGGCTTGGCGATATAACTATTTTATCTATTATTTTAATTTGCAATTGGTGGCGATTTAATTTCGAAAGATCTGGATTTTTTTCACCAATACACTCCTTGGGCTTCCCGTAGTTCAGCGTGACATCACCCCGCCCGACTCCTACAGAAACGCAGAAAATGACAGCTAGCAAGAAAGGACTTGTTTCCAAGAAAGGTGCAACTTCATCAATTATATGGAACTGGTTTGGTTTGGTTACCACAGACTTGGAGCAACACACAGTGTAGCAAAATATGTGTAAAAGCTGGTAATAGCATACAATGCTGAATTTATGTTAAAGAAAATGTATTGTCAAAAAACTTTAAAGTGGAAACTTTTTACCCCAAAATCAGGTACTTTTATTTATTCATTTACTTATGAAGTTAGTTTAGCTACACAAGTAAAGTGAAGCCAGTTCTTAGACGTGTACTCAAAACTAGCTCATTGGGTAACACTGCTAGCAACATTTTGTGGTATATATTAACTGTTTACAATGGCAGGGCCTGCTAGCTTGTTCTGCAAGCATGTTTCACAGCTTGTATTTAGTTGCACTTTGAATTCAGGTCAACTCCCAGATGGGATGATGAAAATGAAAGCAAAGTTTTAAAAATGTTTCCTGTGATTTGTTTTTATGAAATGAAAAGGAGGAAATAAAAAAAATATATTGGATTTGGTATAATACAATTAGATATTTTATTATCAAGCTCTAGCTGTCGCCATATTTGCAATACAGAACCTTGATCGTTCTTCGTGACTTTAGATAAATTTACTGAAAGAAAATAAAGACATTGATCCCCTCTATGGGTCGTTTATTGTGCTTTTTGGTCATTTTTCCACTTGCTTTCTTTAGAGGTTTCCACAGCAGATTATCTGCTTTTCACTCACACTATTCCTATAACCGTCTTTTGTCATGTAAGTCATCTCATTCATTACATCCATAAACTTTTTCCATGACCTTCCTTGTCTCTTCCTTTTTGAAAGTTCCATATTTGACAACCTTCGGCCAATATGTCCACTAGCCATCCCCAACATGCTGTATACTAAAATCAATCACATTCTGGTCTCTATAGGTTTAACTGCAACCTGCTTAAACTGGCCTTTCTCTATAAATATTGTAATCCTGTCCAAGTTGTTCAATTCCAATTAAAAATATAAAAATCTTCAGATGTCTTTTAGGTACCACTAGCCCCAAACCATCCCTCATTGCAGGTCTCACTAACATCTTGTAAACCTTCCCTTTCATTCTTGCAGGTGCCCTTCAGTGAGAAACCACAGTTCCACCCACTACACCATACCTTCACCCTGTTCCTCACCACTTGTGTTCATTGTGTGAAGCTATGGATTGTTGAGCCCAGGCACTTTAAACTCAACAGATCACAATATTGTCTGCAAACACTCAAATCCATGGTGACTCCTGCCTGACCTCATCTGTCAACTTGCATACAAGAAAGGGCCCACAGCATTACAAAGGATACGAGCAAGAACAAATATCCCATGGTAGAACATCACACTAAATAGAAATGAATAGACTATACTATAAATCAGTATAAATCATTAACAGTTGAATTAGAGCAGAAAATTTATTCTACAAAAGTTCACTTAAAAAACAAGTCTTATCTCTTAATTTTGTTCATACACCTTAGATTTGTGTAGAGTAACACCTCCACTCAAAATATTCCATGTTTAAGCAACAATGTGTAACACGGATTGAATAAAAGTAGTATTTTCTAATGATTAGATTTAGTTTTTATTTTATTTGTTTTCACTGCGACTGTAGGACAATTGGAAATTTCATTTGTGAATCATGTTTTACGCTGATTCAAAAGCCGCATTGTCTAAATTGTGTGCCGTTTGAGGCTGCTCCATTAACCACTGATGTAAATTATGCAAATCAAAAGATTCTGAGAGCCAAAAGACCTCCAAGGCTTGGACTGTTCTTTCCTAAACACAGAAAACCGATAACAGAGTGGTCCATTTCCATTAAAACTCCTGAAAGACTCTCTGTTTGAACGTATATTGAAGCTCCTGACTTCAACATATGTTTACTCATCATGCCATTTCTAAAAAGGAAATGAGAGGTTAGTCATGTGACCTGGGTCATGTCCAACCTACTACACACCCCCTCCTCTCCAGCTGAAGTGAACCTCGCCCTGCTGCATGAGGGAAGTTGAGTACAAACCGCTGATTGCTCAAACACGCAAATTCCCTCCAGGACTCCCACAGTTACTCTTATCAGCAAGGACCAGCGGTCCCTGCAGTGAAATGACAGATAGGAGCGGCTCATCCATCAGCAGAATGGAGAGACTATTCCTTCTCAATTTATGTATGGAAATCACTTTAGTCATTAAACATTAAGCTGTTGGATTCTTAAAATCTTGAACCAGTATACCACACCCTTTTGTATCAACATCAGTAACTGGATCAAACTTGATTCCTGCAGTACTACAATGTCTGTTTGCAATGATCCCTCGGCAGGTTTAGATTATATAACTTATTCTTTCTGATGAGAAGTTACATCTCCTAGAGAGAAACTGAACTACACGAAACATACCTTACCCATTAATCAGTCCAGGTTCTGAATTGTTGAAATAGAAAGCACTCCTTATGATTCTAATTACTTTAACTGTGAAAGTCCTGCCGTGAAATGTACAATAATAAGATAAGTAGTAATGTGATAAGTGCATAGATTTAGGAATTTGTGCATAGTTGTGTGTTTAATGATAAACCCAGGTTGGTCCTCAGCTTGTCTCAGCTGCAGAGACCATGTGGTGAAGGCTGAGCAACTCAAGGCCAGGAAGTTTCCATCCAGGGCTGTACACACACACACACACACACACACACACACACACACACACACACACACACACACACACACACACACACACACACTTTTTCATGCATTCCTCAGATTCCACATCTGATGCATTTTTGTGGGTCTCACTCCAAACAGGCTACTAAAGGCAGACGGGATATTAGGCTTTTAACATTGCTTCTGCAGTCTTTATCTTTGTGAGAAGCAAGATGGAGCTGTGCCTGAAAAGGTGAAGTCACTGTAGTGAAGAAAAGCAGCACAAGTATCTGGAAGTCTGTGCACTTTTCATCGGGTTTTAGGTCCATATTGTTAGCAAGTTACTCTTGTACCCTATAGAGCGGACACGTACCTGCTCCCTTTTTTTTCTTGCCAGGTACTGCTCACAAGGGAGCCTATGAAAACTATGTCATGGTGAGGAGACTTTTGTTTTGAAGCCATGAAGTTTCAATTATTGGTGCTTTAGATCATCTGGAACCAAACAACAGTTGGAAGCGTTGCCAAGTTAAAACATCATGAAAGGTCTTCTGAGTCTTAGTCTTATTTGCCAAAATGATTTTAGTTTCAACTTTACTTGTGCCCTTTTTCTGTTGCATAAAAACAAGACAGAACACTTTTGCTGGTAGCATTTGTCTCACTCACAATTAGTTGTAATGTTTTATCCAACTTGACGTAAACCGTATGACCTCTGACAGGTTGGGGTGACACTTGATAGCCACCAGCAGTGGGACGCCCGACGCCCTTTCAGGTCTCACAGTCGGCGTGTTGGAAGTTCAACACCAAACAGTGATAGCCAGACATCTGAGTCACGTCATCAATGAGTCATTTTTCTTCATCATATGTGGATGGTCGAGTCAATGTTTGTCTTTCACCTGGGAAAGACGCCTCAATCAGATGCATTATGGGAAGACGACAACCAAATGGGGTGCTGGGAAACTTAGGATGCATCCATTTTATGTCAGTGGAGTTTTTCCGACCAAACCGGTTGCAGCTCCTGCTTGATCAGCACCAGTTTTATTAATGCTAGCACCAGACACTAAAAGACTGGCGTAATCTCAGCTGCAACACTTGGCAGGGCCAGAGAAAGGAACCACTGTCTCAACGGCAACCCGAGGCTCATGCAGACCAACAAGCAATTCAAATACTCTGAGCGAATGTTTAAGAGTTATGTATCAGTTTAGTTTTTTTTTTTTTACAAAGACTGAAGCTCAGATTAATAGCACAAGCTGGCAGTCTCTTACTTTCACCGTTTATTTTTATTTCCCCCCCATTGGAGGTATGGGTGCTCATGGCACAACATGGAGCTGCAGTTACATTCACTACTTTCCTCTAAATGGAAAGGGCCTAACATTTACTGAGTTTTTGATATAACATTGTAGCACTGAGATGACCGTCTGGTGGTGAAAAATCACTGGTTGGTTGCACCAATCCTTGTCTACCACTGGAACATCTTTGATGGAAAAAGAAAAAAAAATACTCTGGATTTTAATATCTACTGAAATATTGTATCCAATGACCAAATGAACTGTTTTATAGAAACAATCACCCCAGACAGCTTTTACAGAAGCACACGCCACCGATGGGAGTCAACTCCAGATTCTCCGAACCTCAGTTCAGACGAGCTGGACAAACAGGTCTGCTCCATCTGGGTTCCATGTCATGATTTAGTGCTGTGGGGGATTGGTGCCAGCTTTTACAGCACACCGTACCATGGATGAAGAAGTTGTTGTTGAGGCAAGTATAAGGGCGCACTATGCATTTGGGAAGTGTTCATAATGCTACGGCTGATTGCGTACGCTCTCTTCCACACACACACACTAATCTGCAAGCTTATCTGACTAAATCAACTGTGCTAAAGAGCTGACTTCACCAAGACAAGTTCCAACACGACACGTTATGAGTGGAGATCAAGCTGAAGGAGTGCTGGTTTCTTCATGGTTGTTTTTAGTTTCAAGGTAAATGAATGAAACAGTTCAGGCAGCCATTCCCGGTCACTACTAAGCACAGCAGCATGCATCTTTGCCAAGCAGAAAACAATGGTTCCCAGGATTAAACGTGTGACAGGGTTTGGGCTCGAAAGACTGATTCCTTTTCAATGACTGAAGTTAACCTTGGTTAATCAGCTGCCATAAACTCAACAGAGAGGGCAGGGCTGGCTCTTCCATGACAGAAGGCCACTTTCACCTATCTGCATGTCTGCAACTCAAGCACTGAAACTTCAACTGTGCTGGAACCTCAGTGGAGTATCACTGACTTTCACAGAAACCCTCAGCTGCTGCCTGGGATTCAAATCCCTTTATAGGAAACTCTTTTGTTCTGAGTTCTAAATATACTCATAAAACCGAAATTTAAATAGTTTCACTGATCAGTGAAAATAAGACAGATGTAATAAGGGGCCTCCTGAAGCTTTGTCAGAAACTGAGATTGTATGTAGCTCCAGACCTTACGGGTGGAGGAGAAACCGACCAGCAGAGACAGAGGACAGATCCAGGCATGCTGGCCTGGACTCTGCCTACATTAACAATATGACCGATTACTATTACAAACAATGACCACAAACATATTTTTGGAATAACGTGTCACACAAAATTATTACTGAAAAACACAAAATGAAGAAATGAAACTCAATCACTTTGTAACTTTGGGGTGGGCTAGGACAGAATCCTAAAACAACAGTGTAACAACTGATCTCATCTGGTAGTTTTATGGACATAACGGGGATTGATTAAAAAGTTGTATGCTGTTTTTAAAAGAGGGATATGCGTAGAGTCGCAGTTTAACTCCTGTCTCCACCCCCAGGGTTTCCCCAACCCTTCAAACCTGGCTGGTACAACCCATGACTGTAAAGAAATAACCTAATTCGTTCAAACAGCGTGCTCCTCTCTGATTAATGCCCTACTAGGATTTCTCTCTGAGAGCTCAACCTGACCGCAGAGCCTGACAACACGCTCCTCACCTGAGATAATCTCCTTCTTGGCTTCATCCAGGTGACTGGAAACAACGTCCCCCATTGTAGAAGAGAGTCAACGTCCAAATGCGACGCCGCGGCAGGTATACAGGAACACCTTGAAGACAAACGCGCTCTGTGGCCTCCACTCCACCACAACCCACGCAGCTGATACCAGCGTCCCTGAGACTCGGTAAAAGGCTCCAAGGCTTTGGGTGGCACGGCAAAGAAAAGTGGGGGAAAAAAACTTCAACGGGATTTTTTTTCCCCTTCTTGAAGAGACACACCCTCCGTTAAAGTAGGAGGGGAACTCCCACCCGCCTGCCGGCCTCGGTGCGTTCAAGTCATGTAGGGAAGCTGCGCTCCGCTCCTCGTCCGGGTCTGAAGAACTTCACCTTACGTTCTGTTGTAATGAGACAAATGGCCGATGCATCACTAAAAGGTGTCAACAAGATTCCTTTTCAGCAAAGATCATCATAAAAGTTTTTGCTCAAATTAAAATAAGTGTTTCTGATTAAATTCTTGAAACGTTTGTTTATCTCACTGATTGAATTGTACACATATGCTGACATATTCAGTGTTTAATTTTTAATTTTGACGATTATGGATAACATCTTATAAAAACCCAAAACCTTTTTTCAGAAAAGTATGACATAACATCAATAAAAGTGATAAGGTATGCACTTGCTAGTTGATCAGGGCTCCTTTTGCAAACATTACTGCATCGGTGCAGCGTGGTGTGGAGGAGAGAAGCCTGTTAATCCCATCCATTTTGTTTATAACGCATATTTAAAAACAACATGTTGGTGCTGTACATATCAATAACAAAAATAATAAAAATAAAATAAAACAGACATAACTGGAGTTCTCCTTGTTTCCCAGGCAATGTTTACGGCAACAATTTTTTCTTCCACTCAACTTCCCTTCAATATGCTTGGATACAGATGCTGTAATTAAATCCAATAAATGATGAACAGCAGCACAATATTATACAATGCATTGTAATATTTTACGTCCATAAATCCAACTGAATGAGCAACAAGGACCAAGGTACTTACACGGACCCCCTGAATGCCCCAAAGGAGCAAATCTCTGCTCTTGTAAAGCTGATTACCCCTGCTTTTGATCAAGTAAACAGTGCATTTGATAACAGACGGATTAGTATACCCTGATATGTGAAACATCTTGTAAAAGAGCAACCTGGATAAACATACTTAGCATACAGTAAATATTAAACTGCAATCATAGGATAAAAACATTGTTTGGGAATAAATTAATCAGACCAAAGCTCACAGCTGTGATGTAGGTAAAATCACTGAATTGTTTTATTCCCCTTTTTAATATATATATAAAAGAAAGGGGAAAAAAATCACTGAATTAAACTAAGAAAAAGTCCAAATGTTTCTTACTTCAGATATTAAATACAGTATGTCTTTGTTCCTATTGGTTTCTGGATCATCCAAATAATTTATAGTGGACATCTGGAATGCTTTAGAAGGACCCATTACAGCTGCAGCTTATAGTCGCTCACAGTTCATTGCAGGCTCCTGTAATAGCAAGCAAATGTTTCAGTGTTGGTCTTTCTTCAGGAGTTATTCAACAGTCTAAACGGAGAACAACTAACTGGAGCTCATTTCCTCATGATAAATCCTGGATTTTGTGTCTAGTTGGTCAGCAGCAGATTGTAGCCGCCGGGGCTCCCAGCTGCACTTGGAACTATTGCAATTTATTCTTCATCAGCTAAAAGCTGCAATAACATGCAACCTCTTAGTGTTCACTTTCTAAAAGGTCACTGACATGACTTGAACCTGGCAATAGTACAGTCACTGACAAAACTGGGTTCCCTTATATAGGAATTTTTTTTACCAATCTGTATAATCTGATAGAATTTGACTTTGTAAAGTGCCTTGAGATGACATGTTCCATGAATTGACACTATATAAATAAAATTGAATTGAATTATTGTAAAGTCTTGTCACTTATCCATTTTGTAGAAACAACATTTTATAAATGACTTTTAATTAATCCATTTGTTTCAGAAATGGCTCATATCAAAGCTAAACCCTCCCAAATGATGTTCAATATCCTAAAATAAGTTTGCTTAACTGAAGAAAGATTGATCATTTAATGAACACAGAAAGGTCTGATTTTGACAAGACAAAAGTTTTGTCGCCTTGTCATATGACGCACCCGGTCCTAGATTACAGCCTCACCTGTGATCAGTAATTGATCAATCAACTAGTGGGTGTGTATAAAAAGACCCCCAGCACATCAGACCTTCACATCAACTGCAACTTGACCTCTGACGACATGCCTAAGAGTCACCCTGAGACCAAATTATCAGCCTCTTGATTATCAAGAGGCTGAAGACCAGATCCACTGCTGAAGTGGCTGATAATGTGTCTCAGCATCAAGTGCAAAGAATAAGATAAAGGGTTGAAGAGACTGAAGATGTTTTTGACAAGCCCCGGTCTGTCAGACCGTTTGTTGGCTCGAAAATCCAAAGCCAGCCCCTTTTCCACTGCAGCAGAGCTCCACCAGACCTGGTCACCTCAAGTCCCCGTGTCAACCAGGACAGCTGGTAGAAGTCTGTCTCCAAATGGCCTCTGTGGTCGAATTAGTGCACAGAAACCAGCACTAAACAAAAGGCAATTAAAAAAAACGTGTCCACAGCCTGCTAAAAGGATGGATGATGGAAAAGTGGCAGAAGGTGGATTTCTCAGATGAATCTTCGGTTTAATTACATCAGCAGGAGACCTACTGGAGCCCGCATGGATCCGAGATTCACCCAGACAAAAGTTAAGTGTGGGGACAGAAACATCATGGCCTGCAGTTACATCCAGTATGGAGTGTGTGAGAGATTTGCAGTAAGGCAATATCAATAGCCTAAAATATGAAGAAGTATTTGATACCTCTTACATTCCCAATCACAAAAGGGGTGAAATCTTGCAGCAGGATGGTGCTCCATCACATACTTCCATCTCTACGTCAAAGTTCCTCAAGGTGAAGGTCAAGGTGCTCCAGGACTGGCCAGCTCAGTTCCCCAAACATGAACATCATTGAGCATGTCTGGGGAAATATGAAAGAGGAAGCATGGAAGACGAAACCAAAGAATCTTGATGAACTCTGGGAGGCATGTAAAACTGCTTTCTTTGCTATTCCTGATGACTTCATCAATAAACTGTGTGAATAACTGCCGAACTGCATGGTTGTGTCTATGACAAAGTCTATGACAAAGCACTTTGCATTGTCTTTGTACTGAAATGTGCTATACAAATAAATTTGCATTGCCTTGCCTAGTCCTTCAAGTTCATGGATATTGAGTATGGATCTCACATCACCACTACTTAATTCACTGAAGTTATGCAACATATTTTTTGTATTTGAAGTAAATTATTTATTCAATTTTCACATTACTCTCTTTAGACAACAAAACTTTTGTCTTGCCAAAATCAGACCTTTCTGTGTTCAATAAATGATCAATCTTTCTCCAGTGAAGCAAACTTATTTTAGGATATTGAACATAATTTGGGTTATGAGCCATTTCTAAAACCAATGGATTAATTAAGAGTCAGGTTATAAGCTGTTGTTTCCACAAAATGGATAAGTGACAAGACTTTTGTCAGGGACTGTATGACCTCCTCAAGGAAAACTCCTAATATGGTTGTAATTGATCCTCTGCCGCCCCCTGGTGGCCCAAATGGCTGTATGGCCGTTTTCTAAAACCTTCCAGAATCTTCAGCCACAGACTGGAGCTCATTGTTAAAGAGTGGCCCAAACTCCCAACAGAGGTCCCTGTACAGAGAAAGGAAACAGGCTCAGTTTAATCCTGTCCTGTTCCTTTTCAGGTTCAGGATGCTGATGTTGGAGTGAAGTCGATTTTAAAATGATCATCAAGTGTTTATGGGACCTTAAGGTAGCAGCAACTTAGAAGAACACCTCTAGAAGAAGTAGGCTCAGGATGGGTTGTTTGGAACATCTGCTGTATTAGCCCAAGTTCTCTGTCTGGTTCTCAAGTAAGGCTCTTGTTCTTTGAACCTTCATGTTCATCCAACACCAGCTTGAGATGAGACACCTTCGGTTTTTTATCCATTAGAAATGAAGACAGATCATGTGGCAAAGTTACTGAAACCCCTCCAGCTCTTTGGCTGCTGCGCCACAGCCAGAGGAAACAGAGATGCAGGAGCTACAGCAGGATGGACACGATTTCATCCGACTAAAGTGATGAAGGACACCTAAAAACAGATCAACCATACTACAGGTGTAGTGAACTAAGCCGCTGCTTAGGGCCCCAAACCAATAGGGGTCCCCATTAATTTTGATTTGACTTTCACTATAGATCTATTTCTATATATTTGTTTAATTGAAAATGGGAATACTGTTAAATTTGGGTTAATGGTTTTAACAGATATGAATTAAAAGATGATTATATGTTTAGTATTTAAATTAAATATTTATAGGAATATTTAATTTTTTAAATTATTTGTAAAAGTTTAATCTGATGCTTCAAGTTTAATCTTGTCATTGTGACACAGCTCAGTTTGTTCAGAATCACATCTCAGCAAATAATTATAGTATTTCTGCTTTTAAGCTCAGCCGATTAAATGTGGCCCCCCGCCTGGATTGCACCAAATCTGTGTTAAGAGGCTGTTTGAGGGTCCTGAAAAGAATTGTGCTTAAGGCCCCTTATAGAACCTTGGGGCGGCCCTAATAGAGACTGACGCATGAAACAACCTTCATATTTGCACCGTTTCAGAAAATCCTGTCGCATTCTACTGAATGTGACCAGAATGATCTCCTCTGATACGCTGCTTGTTCATGAATGGCTTCATCCTCTTTGGCCCGGCCTTTAATTTGGAATAGAAGCCTGTTGGTCCAGATTAGTGCAGCAGCAGTCGGAGCTTCGCGCAGTGTGGACAGGACGCATCATGGCACCGCTTGGACTCAAAGCCATTGTTGGAGAAAGTAAGAACGTTTTTCTCTTCGTTTTGAGAACACATTTATATGACAAAGAAAAAGAGTGTTTAATTAGAGCAAAATTCTGTGAAGTGATGCTCAGAAAGGAGTGGATGCTTCTGTGACATGTGAGTCCAGAACTGTTCGCATTACTCTCCATAATGTGTGGACATATCCCTGTGCTCGCTGAGCTGTTGTTGATGTCCTTGAGGCCATTTGTCAGACACTTTATCGGGGTTTTATTGGACTGCAGCCTACATGGAGCCCACATTCTGTTTTTTCGTAGAATAAAGCGCATGGAGACCTTGGGCGGTGTAAATCCAGCCCCTCTAATCTTTGTCTGTGGGATTAACTGCTGTGACAGCTTTCCCAGAGAAAGAGTAGAACCGGGGGAGGAAGCTGATTCTGCCAAACCACAAAACAGATTAAAAAAAGTCAGTCTGTCTCATTTTGGTCAAATCCATTTCACTGTTTTAAAATGAAATGCCAAAGGTGAGTTAGGGTGCATTTACTCTTAGATTATTCTTATGGCGTTTCTAGAATGATCTAGAAACGCTGAAAACGTGTTGGGACAAAAAGTCAAGGCTTTAATCTGTTGGAGAAATCAGCTGATTCAGCAGCACATTTTCATTAAAACCCAACCTTTACATTTAAAGACAAATTCATTTAAGTTCATCCTTAACAGCAGGCAACAGACTGAGGCAGCCTTTCTTTGGGATCTATAACTTGTTACAGTTAAACAATCTTTCGATAAATAAAAATAAGAAAAAAAAACAGGCTTATTTGAAAATATAGAACAGGTGCAATATTTTCAAATGTAGCATTGCAGCAGTTCAGGACTCTTCCAGCCTGTGGCGGAAAGCTGTGGCTCTGCTGATGGTGAAGTTCATGGACAAGGTGTGATGGGTCTGAAAACTTGTTCCTGCAAAGCCTCTGAAACAGATCGTCAACCAAGGGCACAACACTCCCAACAGTTAGCTGGGGTCCCTTCACCTTCCTCTACGGGGCGCCCACATTGCAGCTGGGGTAACTTGCAGAGATGCAGTAAACTCTGCACCACAGCTGTGTAGAACGCTGTGAGGGTGCTCAGAAAATGCAGTCTGTGCTTGGCCCATTTCATGATCCCTGTGGTGTTCTTTGACATAATGATAATCTTTTATTATATGGTACTAAATGGGCATCACAGTTAGCACAACAGGTTTCAGCCCAACTTCAGCTTAACCTACTGTGAAGACAGAAGGCTTTATCTTGTGGTTTTAAAGAATATATGAAGAAAACTACACTGAATAGTCCAGTTTGTGTGTGTATATATATATATATATATATATATATATATATATATGATTTACAAGATTTTAGGTGTTTTAGGTGTTTATGAACATCAGAAGCTAAACGTTTCCTCCTGGTGGTTGCTGGCCTCTCTTTATGGACCTTTTGAAAAACTCTCCCTTTTATGGAGAGAACTACAATGATCACTAAGGACATCCGGTCCCATTTTTGCTTTTATGCATAATAATTAGATCAAAACCCTCCACATAATATGCTTATGTGATAGCTAAACATGCTGAAACATTGGTTACACTTTTGACAAGTCTTACAGAACTACTTCTACGATTGTCATTTGTGTCTCACTATCCGATGACTCTCGTGTCAGGACGGTGTTTACCAGTGTGTGCGTAAGCTAGAATAATTCTGTTTACATGTGATGTCACATCCGCTGACACAGAAACAGACCAGAAATAGCGGCAGGGACTGGTAAGAGGATTGGGAGCAGATTAGTGGAGTGATTGCAGTGGGTCTGTCCCTCGAACTGAGTCTCTTCATTCTCCGTCTGACAGATTTGACAGACGCTGAAACACAGTGATGGAAAACATTGCATTGACTAAAGTTATCTCCCACCAGACAACGACTTTCAGCCTCAGTCTCAAGACTAGATGCAAGGGGAATTATTTAGCAAAGTTAAAGACTGCCACAGTTAAAACTGCACTGTCACTTTCTGCTTTGGATGTTCTGCTGTGGAAAAGTTCTAAGATATCTGGTCATATTATCCACAAATGTATTGAACTGACTAAAACAATGTGGTGCAGAATTGTGAAGATTATACATGGTTTTCAATTTTGTAAACAGCTAATGTCTGAAAAATGTGACTTGCATTTATATTCAAAAAGTCAGTACTTCGTAAAACTACCTTTCACTGACATTATAAGTAGCAAGTCTTGAAGCATGGCTACCAGCTTTGTCCATGTAAAGACTGAGACGTTTGCCCTTAGCAAAATTGCTCTGGCTCTGTCAGATTGGATGGAACATAGATTTTCAAGTTATTTAGCAGATTCTCAATTGTCCTTAAGTCTGGACTTCTAAGACATGAATGTGCTTTTATTATTTCATTGTAGCTGTCTGTGTGTTTGCGTCCTGCTGGAAGGTGAGCCTCCCCGCCAGTCACAAGTTTTTTCTGCCCTAAAGGCTTTTCCTCTAGGATTTCAATTCAATTCAATTCAATTCAATTTTATTTACATAGCGCCAATTCATGAAACATGTCATCTCAAGGCACTTTACAAAGTCAAATTCAATCATATTATACAGATTGGGTCAGATTATACAGATTGGTCAAAAATGTCCTATATAAGGAAACCAGTTGATTGCATCAAAGTCCCGACAAGCAGCATTCACTCCTGGAGAAGCGTAGAGCCACAGGGAGAGTCGTCTGCATTTTCCATGGCTTTGCTGCAATCCCTCATACTGAGCAAGCATGAAGCGACAGTGAGAAGAAAAACCACCCATTAGTGGGACGGAAAAACCTCCGGCAGAACCGGGCTCAGTATGAACGGTCCTCTGCCTCGACTGACTGGGGTTACAGAAGACAGAGCAGAGACACAACAAGAGAGACAAAAGCACAGAAGGATTGTCCTGGATTCAGCTCCATCCATCTTCGGACTTTGTCTGTTGTGGTGGAGTTGGACCAGAAAGCATAGCATATGGTGGCACAATCATGAAGGTAAATGGCCTGTACTTGTATAGTGCTTTATCAAGTCCTGCAGACCCCAAAGCACTTTACACTGCCCTGGGCAGACTGACAGAAGCGAGGCTGCCATATGATCAGCGCCACCGGGCTCTCTGACCACTGACAGCAGGCAAAGCAGGTGAAGTGTCTGGCCCAAGGACACAGCCACTGAGATGGTCAGAGCAGGCGTTTGAACCAGTGACCCACCAGTTACAGTACAAACCCCTAGCTCCTGCATCACTGTGTCCCATATGAATGAAAATTTAGTAAGATAATGTAGGACATTTACAAGAACAGCCAAAGTTCAACATAATATGAAGATTTGAAATGCTGGGGAGGTTAATAATGAACCCAGACCAGGTGGGTCTAATTAAAAACTAAAGCAGGGAGCTGAGGGGAGGTGGAGTCATTACAGCAGAGGTATGAAAACAATGCATACCTGCATACACAAGATTCAATTCAATTTTATTTATATAGCGCCAATTCATGAAACATGTCATCTCGAGGCACTTTACAAAGTCAAATTTAATCATATTATACAGATTGGTCAAAAAGTTTCCTCTCTAAGGAAACCAGCAGATTGCATCAAAGTCCCGACAAGCAGCATTCACTCCTGGAGAAGCGTAGAGCTACAGGGAGAGTCGTCTGCATTGTACATGGCTTTGCTGCAATCCCTCATACTGAGCAAGCATGAAGCGACAGTGGGAAGAAAAACTCCCCATTAACGGGAAGGAAAAACCTCCAGCAGAACCGGGCTCAGTATGAACGGTCATCTGCCTCGACTGACTGGGGTTACAGAAGACAGAGCAGAGACACAACAAGAGAGACAAACAAGCACAGAAGCACACATTGATCTAGTAATCTGTTCTACATTAGATGGTAATAGCGGGTGAGCCGTCTTCCCTGGATGATGTCACAGCTAACAGAACGCCAGACCAGGTGTACCTACTATGAAGATAAAACAGAGAGAACAGAAGTTAAAATCTGAAATGACGACAGTCGTTTCAATGTAATACATAAGATAATACCTGATGAAGATGAAGAACCAGAGCTACAACTAAACTGAAATGAAAACCACGAAAATAGAACCACGTAAATGTCAAAAACAAAGGAACAATCAAAACACAACAACTAGAACATATACCGTATATACCTTCAAAGCTAACTCTATTGCCAAAGGATTCTAATATTTTCCCATCAACTCTGACCAGCTTCTCTGTCCCTGCTCAAAGGAATCTTTCCCACACCATGATGCTGTCACCACTGTGCATCACTGTGCTGTATAATTTTCTGCCACACAGCATTTCCCATCCAAAACAAAAAGTTCAGTTTTTGTCTCATTTGACCAAAGCACCTTGTTCCACTTTTTTTTTTGTGTTCCCTACCTGGCCTGTATTACACTTTAAATGGGACCAGTGATTTTTTAACAATAGCTTTCTTATTCTTGTTGCTTTTTTGTTGTTCTTGTCATTGTTGTTGTTCTTCTTTTTCTGCTTCTTCTCATTTGTCAATAAATGCCAAATCTTGCTCTGTCAACATTTTCTCCCACATGAAGTGTGCAACAAAGTGATAACAGATGGGTAACAGTGTGATGCCACTCTTTGCTAATGCAGTGAAGTCACTGTGCCTAAGAGACTTGGTCAATTAGAAAATTCCAAAAGGCAAACAATACTTATGTGTTGGAAAAAGTACAATGTGAAAGATAAGGCCTGGTACCTGAAATGTTTTCTGCAGTTTGGTGAAAACATCCACAAAACTGTTTAAATGAGCAAAACATTTTGTTGTGACATGTAGTGCAGCCTGAAAATGACCTGAAATTATGCATAGAAATGTGTGTGGATGGTGGAAATATTGAGCACACCTTTATTATCATTGTTATAGCATGGACAGTACCATCATTTCATCCCTACCAGGTTCCTGAGGTTCCTGAGCTGCAGTGGTCTGGGCCTATTGGCTGTTCATGCTACCAGTCCAAAGATGGAAGGAATCATGACTTTTGCATCCGTTACTCTGACCATGAGTCTGGAACTCGCTACCCCTGAACCTGAGATCTGTGAACTCTGTGAATTTTTAGCAAATCTCCTCAAACTTGCTTTTAGATCATTTTCTTTCCTTGCTTTTTCCACCTCCTTTTGATTCATTGTAAAGCACATTTTAAAAAGGTTTACAATTAAGGATAAAATAGAAATAAACATTACTTTCCATTATTTAGGTGTCTCGTGGTCTTTGGTGGTTTATCCTGAGTCTAAAGGATGGGAAAGAGGTTATAATTGGAAGCATCTTGACCTTTTCTTTCGATAATTTACCTCTTCTATCCATTACCCAGACAACTGGGGCATCTTTACATTTTAAATGGTGCTATTGCTAAAATAATGATCATGCTGTCTTTTTCAGTTTCATTTGACACTAATTATGAATGTACAAAGATGTTAAATCTCATCACATGGC
This sequence comes from Fundulus diaphanus, assembly GCA_037039145.1. Lineage (NCBI taxonomy): Eukaryota > Metazoa > Chordata > Actinopteri > Cyprinodontiformes > Fundulidae > Fundulus > Fundulus diaphanus. The sequence goes on from CM073127.1 coordinate 58,851,407, forward strand.
CTGAAACAAACACTATGGCAACAACAGTCACCGCCTCCATCTCCTGAGGAGGCTGAGGTCCTTTGGAGTGAGCAGGCCTCTGCTAAAGACCTTCTATGACTCTGTGGTGGCCTCAGCCCTCCTCTATGCTGTCGTCTGCTGGGCTCCAGGCAGCACAGAGAGGGACAGAAAGAGGCTGAATAAGCTGGTGAGGAAGGCCACTTCTGTCCTGGGCTGCACTCTGGACTCTGTGGAGGAAGTAGCTGAGAGGAGGGTGTTGTCCAAGTTCACATCCATCATGGACAACACCTTCCACCCCCTGCACCAGACTGTAGAGGAGCTGAGCAGCTCCTTTAGTGACAGACTTAGACATCCAGTCTGTAAGAAGGAGCGCTACCGCAGGTCATTCATCCCTGCTGCTGTCAGATTATACAATGCTGCACTATAACTGTAACCATAACTGTAATAATTAATGTGCAATAACTAATGTGCAATAATCTACCTAATACACTGTCCTACAACCCGTGCAATAATCCTGATGTAGTGACTTCTGCTGCTATTACCACCTGAACATAAGTCAGTACACATGTATGTATGTATGTACAAATGTATACACGAATGTATATGCACATATATACGTGCAGGTACGTATGTATGTAGGTGTATAGGTGTATATATATATATGTATATATATATATAAGTATGTATATATGTTTATATACATATAGATCACTATGTATGTAAATAAGACAGCATATGCCCATCCCTACTTCTTTTGTATTTTTTTTGGTATTCTTTTGATCCATTGTAGATATGAAGATTCACTGTATATAACTGAATGCACCTCCCCTACTCTGCACCTTCTTGTATGAGCCGATGTGACGAGTGAATTTCTCCATTGTGAGATCAATAAAGACAATCTTATCTTATCTTATCAGTATTACTGAAAATGTTGAAGGACAGAAAGAGAAAGACTTTCAAATTTCAGGCCCTGTCAACGCCATGTTAGGTTTTCTAATATTAGTGTCAAAATTTCCCTACAGTGTTTTTAGACTTAGACTCTAAGTCTAAGTCTAAAAACACTGTAAGGAAATGGGGATTTTTCAATCCTTACTTTGTGGGGCATCCTTGTAGACCGATGTCTGGAGATGAATGTGAACAGCGACATTGTGCATGCCAACTAGATCAATGTGTGCTTCTGTGCTTTTGTCTGTCTTGTTGTGTCTCTGCTCTGTCTTCTGTAACCCCAGTCGGTCGAGGCAGATGACCGTTCATACTGAGCCCGGTTCTGCCGGAGGTTTTTTTTTCCCGTTAATGGGTGGTTTTTCTTCTCACTGTCGCTTCATGCTTGCTCAGTATGAGGGATTGCAGCAAAGCCATGTACAATGCAAACGACTCTCCCTGTGGCTCTACGCTTCTCCAGGAGTGAATGCTGCTTGTCGGGACTTTGATGCAATCAACTGGTTTCCTTATATAGGACATTTTGACCAATCTGTATAATCTGACCCAATCTGTATAATATGATTGAACTTGATTTTGTAAAGTGCCTTGAGATGACATGTTTCATGATTTGGCGCTATATAAATAAAATTGAATTGAATTGAATTGAACTACTGCTTTCTCTGCTAGAAACCTCAACAACAGCAGAGCCACTTTTGGGTTTCAAAATTAACCCATTTCTATCTCAGCTTTTCTGCCTTTATTCAATTACAAGCCTGTACTGTGGAGTGTACTCAGCAGGGCCTGAAAAGGGGAGAAGTAAACTGTTCTGTTTGTGCTTTTCTAGGTGGATACTACATGACAGCTTTGTCCATGTCTGGTTTTTATTTACTGGAAACCAAATGAAATATTATGCTTTCCAGATTTCTTGCATTACAATAAAGAAAATGCAGTAGAATAAAATCCCACTGCAAAAGAGAAGTTTTTTTTACCAGACAGAAAGTTTGGATAGTTATATATTACACTGAGTGATTGTTTTTTAATTGTAGGTATCATTGATTTAATGTGGACATTTACATCAATGTCAACAATAAATTAATATTTCCCTTTATAGTCCCACAGAGGGGAAACGTGTCTCTGTGTTTAACCCATTCCTTAGGGGGCGCCACACTGAGTGGCGCACGGGGAGCAGTCAGTGGTCAAGGGTTTGCTCATGGAGTGACAGACTGAGTGTCAAACCAGCAACCTTTGAGATACTCCAAGGAGCAAACTCCCACCTCCCTAACCACTAGGCCACTCCCAGAAGTATAAGCTATGTTGCTACAATTATCGTGTCTGCTATAATAATATTCTAGTATAGTCCTTAGCATGAAATCCTGAAGCTGAACCTGTCTCTGGAACTTTAGGTGTAATAAACTTTACACAAACACAATGTTTCACAAATGTAAGGTTTTGATATATTTATTACAGCTTTATAATATTTTCCCGAGGCTCTGCAGTTGGTAGTGAAAAGCTGCCAAAATGTTATTTAATTAAGGTGCCAATGATGCTTTCAGTGTGCATTGAATAAATTATTATTAAGGTCCTGGTGCAATTTTGACCATTTGTCTCTTAACTTTACAGAGATAATGAACAACGTGATTAAAAAGGCCAGAGAAAAAGGAAAATGGAAGGTAACTGTTCCTCTAATCACATTTTCTATCAAACATTGTTCGCCAGTCTGGCCTTAAGTGAGTTTCTGACGTTCTCCTCGCCATGTGGGCTGCGCTGTAGGTGCTGGTGGTGGACAAGCTGAGCATGAGGATGATTTCATCCTGCTGTAGGATGACAGACATCATGTCAGAGGGAATCACCAGTAAGTAAGAGGACCCCCATCTGATTCACTTTAATTCCCCCAATCACTCTCACTTCATTTAAACAGTTCAAACTTTATTTATTTTTTGCGACTTTAATAGTCTATAACATACAACCATAATGATTTTTTTTGTTGATTGCACGTTCTTTCTTGGAACGTAAAGCCTAAACAGATTGTCGGTTTGTTGCGTCACTGTATGTGATGAGATGTCGGTAAATACAGAGATGAAGCCTGTTGATATCGGTGATGTGTAATAAGGCTTAAGCATTACTTCCTGTGATCTTCAGTTGTGGAAGACATAACCAAGCGGCGGGAGCCTCTGCCCACCATGGAGGCCATCTACCTAATCACACCATCAGATGAGGTAAATCATGCAGGACCATCCAGTTTTTGAAGCTTTCTGCTCTATGTTTTGGAAGATTGGTAAATAAGTGCCAACCTGCACTCTGTTGAGCTTAGCCTATAAAGCCTGTTTGGATGTTACCCACTAACTCCTCATTATTTCAATGGCCTGCCTGCTCCCTCCACCTCAGCTTGGAAAGCAACCCATTGTTTTCCTTTGTTTCAGTCCGTTGAGGGTCTGATTGAGGACTTCAGAGATCCGCAGGTGCCGAGGTACCGAGCAGCCCATGTCTTCTTTACTGACAGTAAGTAATTTAACCCAGTCCAGAAAACTTGCAGGAAGACTAAATTTCTTGTTTAAGAAAAGCATTTGAACCCAATGCCATTTTCAGTTCAGAACAACTGGGATGAACTGTTACTCCATGCATGGAGCTGTTGCAGAGCTGGAAAGCTCTTTTTAGTGATGAACTGTTGCACCCCAGATGCTCTAAGGATCGCTTCCACAGGTCCTTCCTCCCAGCTGCTCTTAGACTTTATAATCCCTGTTGCTCACAACAGACTCAATAACTGTTTACAACATGCTGCTAGTTGTCTCTAGTTGTCTCTAGTTGTCTCTCAGATGCTACGGTACACTTGCACACACCTTAGCTACGTCTAAATGCTGCTGTAGTATCATGCATATTGCATATTATTTCATATTGTTCTCTGAATAGGCTTTTTATGTTTTTCCACTGTTAACTTGAATATTTCATGTTTTTACCTGAGTATGCTATATATTGTGCAAAATTTACTCTGGCATTTATTTTTGATTTTATTTTTGGTGTTTCCGGTAAAGCTCATCCTCTGTTGCTTTAGAACTAACTTTATAAATTAGGTTAGCTTGTTTTTTTCAGTACTATAAACTGTGTGTAACTCTGTTTGTGTCTTTGCCACTGTTACCCCTGAATTTCCCCACTGTGGGAAAACAAATGATCTTAAACAGAAATATTGATGTTTTATTATAGGATTCTGTTTCCTTTCCATCTGATATAGTAAATGAGTGGCTGAGAGTTTTTGGCTAAAATAACAAGAATCGTTCTATTGTTGTGCTAAGGTTGTTTTCATTCTCTAATGATGTTGAAGAACTAGAGTAGAACATTTACATTTTAAGAGACACCAAAAGGCCTCGTTATACCCAATTAACAGGGGCAGAGAAACTAACGCAGAAGCCCACAAGGATATTGCCAGTGAGATAATTTGTTCTCCATAGCGACATAAAGAGGAAAAAAAGGGATTCAATCAGGAAATTGTATTCTGGGTTGACCTAGAAAAAAATCAGAAATGAGCTGATAAAATCACTATTCAAAATGTGTCAGACTTTTTCATTTAAACTGCCCTCTTAGTGGAGACTTTGAAAATTTAGCAAGGAGCTGTTCAGTAAAATTCCTGCCAGAACTTTTCTATGTAGAGATGGGAAGCCCTCAGAGATAGCTGATATATATTTGATTGCATAGAGAACATTTTATAATTTTCTGGTAGATTTCTTATAAATGCCTGATCCTGTTTAACTTACATCCAGAATCACAAACAAAAGCTAGACAACTACATACTGAGAGCATATCATATACTGTATTTAATTGCACAGTCCAACTATAATCTGCTTCAGTACAGTGAAATAAAAAAAAGATTAAACAAATCTTGTGACAAATGTTTTCTTTCTAACCAGATTTAGGCAGGAATGACTGATTGAAATGTGATACTTTGCAGCAATCCCAGACTCATTGTTCGGACTGCTGACCAAATCCCGCGCCTCCAAAGCCATGAAGGCCTTGACTGAGATCCACATAGCCTTTCTGCCCTATGAGTCTCAGGTAAGACAAAGCCTTAGACTGGGATGAGCTATGGCAGCTGAAAAAACCCTCCACAGCATCTGTAGTGATGGATGGTGTTATGATTGTAGGACTTGCAGAACAGTTTGGCCTCATGCACAGATGTTGAGTACACATTTTTAGACATCTGGGTGTATGCCATATAAGTTGTACAGTGGATTGTCCATTCCTTTGTTTGGTTTTAGGGACATTTTTTCAAATATGACTTTTTTCCTTAACAGAGTTGAATATGTTGCTAGACAGCAAGTCTGGGAAAGGTTGGTTGTCAGAAGATAATATTAGAATGCAGAGAATTTATGATCTCTGGATTTTTTGGTGAAATGGACCCCCAGGAAAGCCAGTTGGCCTCTGAGTGCTGAGGAAGAAATTGTTTAGATTAGCTCTGCTGTGCTGTTGGAAAGTCTGATTTGGACCAAAAGTGTTTTACATGTAAAGTGTTAGTGAATTGCTTCTATAGAAAAAAAGTAACGCTTGTTATGTGACATATTGCATATTAGATGTTGTGAACCAATTAGTTGTTTTTCCAAATTTTCACCATGTTTAACCACGTAACTTCATCCAATGAATTCTTGTTAACTGATATAGGCTTGTTGTTTAAAGCGTCCTCTAAATTCAGTTTTGCTATGAACTTGAGAATCTAATTTAAAATGTGGCGTAGCCCTGCCCACTGTCAGTGCCTCATTGGATAGAGAAATAGTGCTGAAGTGAAGGAGACGGAGGGGTATGTGTTGGATCAGTTTCTGTCTCCTGTAGTTTTAATCCTGGGAGGACAGAACACACCACACCAGTGCTCCCCCACGTTCACTCTAATCCTTTTATCTTATTGGTTTAACACAACAGGACTCATACTATGCAGCCAGCACAGATGAAATGTGTTACAGCAAAACAAAGAGTGTTTTTGTGGTGTGATGGAGTGAGAAACAGATGGGTGAATGTTTATGTGAAAAACAAGATTTGTTTTATTTGTGCCATTGACCATCATGAATTGAATTTATTAAACATATATTTTTTTTTAAATTTGATTTTCTAAACATTAAAATAGGTATGGTGTGTTAAGTATCTGCATTCCCTCTATTTTCTGTACCCTTTTAATCCTGCTGGATCCCTCCTGGTGCCTGTCTGTAACCAGGTGCTCGTGGTGCCAGTCCATTTCTAATGTTGCTTTCCAATACAGCTGTTTAAAATAGCCACATGCCTTGGTGCTTCTAGCTACTGTAACCTATGTGTTCATGGTCTGTGTTCAGGTCTTCTCCCTGGATAAAGTGGATGCCTTTCAGGATTTTTACAGCCCCTTCAAGGCTGATGTGAAGAATAACATGATGGAGCGTTGTGCTGAACAGATAGCCACTCTTTGTGCAACGCTCAAAGAGTATCCTGGAGTCCGATACAGAGGGTGAGACCAAAGCATTTCAGCTTTCTTTCTTTGCTTGTCCTTGAATTACAAAGATAGGAGTAACTGGTTCAGTTTTGAGTAACTACAAAGCCTTTAGTATTGTGAGGAGAGGAAAGTGCCTGACAAATAACATGAAATTATTCTGGAGTTGACACAAAATTTATTTGAAACAAAAAATATTTATTAGTCTTTGAATACCTAAATGAGTTACAACAAAGGCTGCATAGCATATACAGGAGGAGGACAGAAGGGAAATTTGTGAGGTCTAGAAAACAGTAGTTAGATAAACAAAAACTGTTTTTTAAGTTACAAAAGTGTCTTGCAAAAATAAATATAATAATTCATTTAAGAATAGAAGTGGGAAAATACTCAATGAAAAAACTCAAAAAATATATTACCATTATCTTCAGAGATTTTACTAATGTTTGAAAAAAAAGAGAAAGGTATAAGGCTTTGGTTGGGATTCGGTTGTTGGCCTTCGGTTTCTTATTACCACCACCCGCTGGACTGAAGGTGAAGTGCAGTTTTTGGCACAACTTCCCATTCGTCATTAGATTGATTTAGATAAATGACCCACTGCAATGGAAATGTCCCTCGTTAAAAGCTCCAGGCTTTCATTTATCCTGGGAAACCATAGCCTTGGGCCTTTGGTGACATTCAAAGCCCTTCACCACCTAGCCCCCCCTTATCTGTCAGGCCTCCTGCACATTCCCACCCCCTCCCGTGCTCTTAGATCCTCATCTGCTTTACACCTGTCTGTCCCTTCCGCCCGTCTCACCACCCCTTTCAGCCGCTCTGCCCCCCGCCTCTGGAACTCTCTACCACCCCTACTTAGAAACACGGATTCACTTCTAAATTTTAAATCACAACTCAAAACTCATCTGTTTAAGACTGCCTATTCTCTTTAATTATCAATTTCCCTGTCCCAGCCTCGGTATTTTTTAAATGTTTTTTGTTTTGATTTTGTTTCTGACACTCTGTTATTTACCCTTCTGTACGGTGACCTTGAGTGTCTAGAAAGGCGCCTTTTAAATAAAATGTATTATTATTATTATTATTATTATTATTAAATGGAAAAGAGGCTAATGACAATAATCTGTCATGCTCCTTTCACTGACATGCAGCCCCATTTTAGCCAGTAACAGTTGAAATGTGGTACTTTTCTTTCTGTGAGTTGTTGTACCTGACCCAAACGGAAGCTCTAAAATCATTTTGGCCTATGGAGATTTTTGACTGTTATATAAATACCATGTTTCTCTGCAATCGACCCTAGCTCTCTGTAGCCTACTGGAACCTTGTTTCCCTGTTTTCAGTGCTTTGCAGTGATTCTACCTCCCATTATGTGGATGTAAATCTAATTCTCTTCATCTGATTCCTTACAGTTCATGCACAAACATTAACTCCAGTAACACATTATTCATAGGACATGATTTTCCTCAAATTGTGCTTAGTTTCTTCACATTTAGATATAATTGTGTTTTTACATATACCAATACGGATGACAATAAAAAAAACTGAGAGTCAAAAGCTTTACTCTTCAAGCGTCATCGGGATCATGAAACTCTGACCCACCTATCTTTCCTTAGTAGTTTAGGTTGTTGTGGGTTGTGTACCAACCTGAGCCACATGGGAAGTTTTGTATTGATGCTTTAATGAAGGAACAGTTGTGAAACTCCTTGGAGAAGAGAGGTAAATCCTGAAACCCCCTACTCTGTTCAGTCTTAAATTTTCAGTTGTAATATAAATGTTTGCTCCTTTCTCAAAGAATATTTTTACACTTGTGTTGCCATCCTGCAGAAAGAATTAGTCAATTCTGAGATGTTGGAGGATGACGGAGTCTTGACCTGATGAGCTTAACTTTCTTTGTGTTGTCAAGACTGAAATTTCTGTTAGTGTGCACTTCACTGTCAAATAAAGGAGGCTTGTAATCTCCTCTGATGTGACCAAATGTTAACCCAGGCTGATGTGTTCAGTGAAGGGTTCTTCTTCTTAAGCTTAGATCTGAAGTATCGTTTTTGTTAAATTGAAAAAAAAAAAAAAAACTTAGCCAAGATGAAAAGTGGCAAATGTTTCACATCTCCTATATCTACAATTTCACAACCATTAAGACCTTAAAAGGGTGACCAAAATGTAATGGCCCAAACAACTAGGGATGACAAGTGGATCAGTGATTGACATAACAGAAACATTTTGTTTACATGGTTTTCACTGCATTATGTATCGCAAAGAAAACTATCCTCATGAATTGGAAAAGTAATGAAAATCTCAGTATCAATCAGTATAGAAATCTTTTGTTGGATCATATTAATCTTGAGACAGCATCTGCATCCACATCTAAGCGATCTCTTTGGGCTCCTTTGATTAGCACCATCACTTAGTGGAATGGGGGGCGGTGGGTTGTTTCCTGCAGGGCGCAGTGGCTGGGTGGAGGGGTTCCTGGGGCTCTGGGGGCACTCGGAGTGGGGCGCTTGGTGGGTCTGACTCCGGGGTCTGTTGCCCCCATCTGGGAGGGGCTTGGGAGGCCTACGGGCGGCCTACAGCGCCGCTTGCGTCGCTCTTGGAGAGCTACGCGGTGACGGTTGTGGGTTACTGACCTGGTAGCTGTGCTGTCGCTGGGTGGGTCCGGGGTGGGTCTGGGGGCCTGGGGTCCCTGGGGCGCCCCGCCTTCGGGAGCGGGCCCCGGCGGGGCCTCGGGGGTTCCGGTTCCGGGGGGTGTGCCACTTGGGGTCTGGGCCGGCGCGCACCCGGGTGTCTGCCCCTGCACGGGGCCTCTGGTGCGCTGGAGGGCCTCGGGGCCTGTTGAGCTGGTAGGGGGGCATGGACATTAACATCTCAGGGCAGATGCTCTTCCCCTTCATTGGATCGGCATTCTGCTAGTGGGGGGAGGGGAGGGAGGGGGAGTAGGGTCTAACCCAGCCTGGATGTCTACTGTCGAATGTATGGTGAGTTGTTTGAATGTTAGTGTTGGGGAGGGGTTAAATCTACGGGTGGGGGGGGGGGTGGACGTTCTGGTGGGCCTGTGTCCGGCCCCCTGTCCCGGTCCTGGTCCGTGTAGTCTCCCGGAGCGGGTTCCGCCTGGGGGGTGGGGTTTGGGATGGCTCGTGCGGGCTGGCTGGCCAGGGTCCCCCATCTTATTGATTTATTTGTTTATTTATTTATTGGGGGGGGGTAAAGCCAGTAGGCTTGGTGGGTGGACTGGGGGGGGGGGGGGGGTGGAGGTGTTGGTCCTGGTGGGTGGTTGGCTGGGGGGCCTGCGGCCTCTCCCTGGCCCCCGGGCTATGGTGGTGCCGCTGGAGGGGCCCATTTCTCCGGGTGGGGCTTTCGGGGAGCGGGGGTGTCTATTGGAGTCAGTAAGGGAGCTGGCTCCCTGGGTTGGCTCCCCAGTCCTTTGCTCCCCATCCCGGGACTCCTCCCTCTGCCTGCTCCATCACGCCGCCACACATGTAGGTCCTTGGGGAGGGGGGCATTACTGGAGATTGCCACTTTCTGATGACGTCCCTCTCCCCAATTTTATTATGCATTTTAGACACTTTCACTCCAAACATTTTCACAACGCACATTCATGTAGGCCACGGTATTGGGGGGTGGGGGTGAAGGCGTCTGGGGGGGGGGGGGGGCTTATGTTGTGGGGTCCTCGCCTCGGACGCCTCCCTTCACCCCCTCTCGCATTTAGACATTGAGGGTTCTGGGTAGTTGCTTGGAGGGGGGGCGCTGGCACCAGCTTCCTTCCGGAGGGGGGGGGGGTGGGCTGTGCCGTGCACCCTCTTCGGCGCTCCCAGTTTTAAATACACTTGAGAACAACATGCAACAACACAACATCTGAGCGGGCGTAGGGAGGATCGGGGTCTTTTGCACACCCCCGATCTCCAATCGCGGCACGGAGTCTGGGGCCTGGAGGAGGTGCGGGCCACTGTGTCCGGGGTCTTGGCGGGGGGCTGCTGTGGGTAGCCAGCGGCTTGCCGGGTCTGGGGCTGACGCCTCTGCTCTACCCAGAAAGGGGTGGGGGGCAGGGGTGGCTAGGGTAAGGTCGGGGAGGGAGGGGGTTTATTAGGTATTTAGTGGGAGAGGGGGGTTCTGGTTGGGTGGCCCGTACGGGTCGTGTTGGCCCCCCCTCTTTGGGGGGCCTTGTCCGTGGGGCGTCTGGTCCGGGGGCGGGGCCGGGGTTGGGCACAGGCAGTCGTGTAGCTGAATTGTGGTGACCTCCCCCCACTTGGGATTTTTGGATGTGAGTGTTATGTGGGAATGTGTGTACAGCGTCCTTTTTTTGTAAGTCTGTGTGTGGTGAGTGGGGCATTAGGGAGGGATGGTGTGAATGTTTTTTTTTTCTCAGGTTCGGGTCCGGTCCGCTCCCTCTCCCAAGAACATTTCAAGTCTACGCTAGGTGCGGAGCCCATCCCCCCACGTCCTGCCCTCCTCCGCTGCGCTGGCAGGCGCCTTGGCCCGCTGGATGGATGCCGGCCCATTCGCGGGGCCTGGCCCCCCGGCCTCTGGCCCTCAGGGCCCATGGCCGGGACCACTTCAGTGCGGATGGCTGCCGGCGGAGCCCACGGGCTTGTCCCCACGGCTTCTGGGGGCGTCGGCATTGCGGTGGCTGGGGGATTTCCTCTCCTCTTTCCTCGGGGGGAGGGGGGGGGGGGTTGCAGATTTCATGTGATGGCCCCTCTTGGGCGCCCTGCTTTGGGGGCCCCTTTGGGAGTCCGGGGTTATGGGTCCCCTGACCCCTGCCTCTGTGCTCGGGGAAGGCGGGTCTTTGGTTCTCCACAACCACTATCGAGCTATTTCCTTCTGGATAACTTTCACCTAAACTAGTGCACTCTCACAAACTCCCACAGGTGCTGGGTCCCAGGTATTAAGTGTTCACTTATATACAGAAAGCCTGTAATTTATTTATTTATTTTCTTTCACTTTCTTTTTTCAGGTATCACATTACACATGTCAGCTTAAATAATAATACATATGATTTAGCAATGGTATCAAGGTGTTACTCGATTGTATCTGTTGCTTTATGTCTGTTGGTTGTGCTGTTCTTTTTGCGTCTCTTTCCAGGTGATGGAGCAGACAGAGGATGTTTTATCATTCTCTACCTTTTATCTCTTCTTTCTTTCACCTCTTCTCTTTCTTTTTTTTCTCTTCTTGTTCTTCCTTTACTCTCCTACTTTCCCATTGTAGTGTCCATATAATTTGAAATTCTCCCTGCAGGAATCACAATAAAGCTATTTACATGCACAAATCAAGCGGAGCACTATGGCGAAAGCTGTTTGCTCCACTTGTGAAAGCAAAATCTGTCGAGCTCTATTTGGCATTAAGACATCAATTCTTATTGCCACATTGCTAGACAGGACACTGGAAAAAAAAAAAAAGACATCACAGAAACATTTATAAAATATCAAGGTAAAGGTAGTTTTACAGTGTCTTCAGATGATTAGTTGTTTGAACTAAACAAGCATTTAAGATGAGTTCTAACACTTTTCAGTACCATGTCTTTTAAAGGAGCCCGGTGAAAGCACCTATAGGATTACACCAACCTGGATGACTGAGAAGTTGAAGTTATATTGGGTTTTATGTTATGACTGTTTAGCTTTGTCTGACAATTGGTAGGCATAGCTGACGTTGTTGAGCCACATAAAATCATTGAGCAAAGGGACTTTTAAAAGGGTCTCTAAAGTATCAGCTTGAATGAATTGCCTTACTTAGCAGGGATAATTAAAAACGATTTGATGAATGAGTATATAATATAAACCCACATGTCTTTGTTTCATGTCAGGGAGTACAAAGACTGTGCAGTTCTTGCCCAGATGCTTCAGGAGAAACTGGATGCATACAAGGCTGATGACCCCACCATGGGAGAGGTATGGTATGGAGATACATTACCGATCAGAGCAGTCATTGCATACATGAATAGCATAATAATTCTCGGCCGCTTAATCCCTCATGGGGTCGCGGGGGTTGCTGGTGCCTATCTCCAGCATTCACTGGGCGAGAGGCGGGGTACACCCTGGACAGGTCGGCAGTCTGTCACAGGGCAACACAGAGACAGACAGGACAAACAATCATTCACGCACACACTCACACCTAAGGACAGTTTAGAGATGGAAATTAACCTAACAAGTCATGTTTTTGGACTGTGGGAGGAAGCCGGAGTACTGGGAGAGAACCCACGCATGCACAGGGAGAACATGAACTCAGAACCTTCTTGCTGCAAGGCACCAGCGCTACCCACTGCGCAATTGTGCAGCCCATATATATATATATATATATATATATATATATATATATATATATATATATATATATATACCAACATTGCATGTGATATCATGTGATATCAGCTCAGTTCTTGCTAAGCTACAAACCACATCCAAATGCTTTTCTGGCAATATCTGGTAATTTTAATCATGGTTCACTTTAATCATCATTTTCACCTGCTCTACTAGAGAAAAAAAAACTCTGGATTGGATTTATGCAAATGTAAAAGACTCTAAGGCAAGACCTCCTCTTGGCAAATCAGATCACAAACTGTTTTTTCTCTGCTCAGAATATTAGCCCCGTTTTTTCTTCAGAGGCAACTTGCAGTAAAGAGAACTTTGAGACAATTGTTACCGGAAGCTGAGGAAGCCCTTAAGGGTTGTTTTGAGGCAACAGACTGGGATGCACTCTATCTATCTACCCCTGAGTCCTGTGCAGAGCAGTTCTGTGGGACTCTACAGCACCTCTTCAACCTTAATCTGACCAAGAAGGTTCCAGAGTTGTGGAAGACCTCCTGCATTGTTCCAGTACTGAAGAAGTACTGAAGAAAACTCAGCCATCAGTCCTCAATGACAAAAATAATTAATCTACATCAGCCATATCCAACAGATAATCATCAGATAATTGGCATCAGCCCTGGAGTCCCATATAACATAGCAGAACTACATCCTCCAGAAAAACTGACTGACCATCGCTTTCTGTTTTGACCAACTCTCAGATGCTTTGGCAACTGCCTGTAACACTACCGCTTTTCTCTTGTTCTCGTCTGTTGTTTCCTCTGGCAACCATTGTAGATATACCAGATTCTTGCCTTATATAGGAAATTTTTGACCAATCTGTATAATATGATTGAACTTAACTTTGTAAAGTGCCTCGAGATGACATGTTTCATGAATTGGCGCTATATAAATAAAATTGAATTGAAATCGAAACATTTACTGCATGTGCACTAAATTATAGCCCAATTGTGCTGCTCTTCTGGGCTGTATATTTTTTATATCTGTGTCAGTTGATCACATGCATTAAATGGAGTGTTTGTGTGACTGCTCTGATACTTCCAGGGTCCGGACAAGTGTCGCACGCAGCTACTGATTCTGGACCGTGGCTTTGACCCTGTGTCCCCTCTGCTACATGAGCTCACGCTGCAGGCCATGGCCTATGACTTGCTGGGTATTGAAAATGACGTCTACAGGTACAAATGTTAAACGCAAATGCATTCTCTTGAACTATTTTATCTCATACTTGTGGTGTTTGTTGGGTTATGCATATTCACAGTTTACTTTATTAGGAGCAGTGATGCCTAAATTAATTGCAGTGTGTTTAAACAAGTAAGACAAGCATAGAATTCTGATAATCACTCGAAACACAGCCCAAAGCAAAACATGGAGGAAATGCATCTTTTTTTTTACAGTAACAGGTAGAGGAAAACAGAATAGGCTGTTGAAGAATAGCTGTCTATTTTTTCTTTTCAAACTCAATATTTAATTTAGTGACTGTAAAACACTTGTACATTTAGCTTTCTTGTGGCTCACAAAGCTAATATTTAGTCATGTTTGAGTGTTTTGAGAACTGCTTGCATGGCAACGAGCAACTTCTGACACCAGTTAACAAGCATTCCAGCCCAGGATGATTGGACCACAGTCAACAGTTCCTCTGCAGTTTTACATTCGATCTACGAATGTAATGCACAATAAAGTGGACCTAATAATTCAGCCAAACAGGAGTGGATTTAAAGAATTTATTAAAGAGAATAATCTCAGTTACAATCAGGAATCTGCCAGGAGCATTTAGGAACCATTGTGGGGGAAGAAAGAAAGGTTAGAGGCTAGGAACAACTCAGTGTGAGTGAGAGTGCACTGATTAAAAGCCACTAACCTTTTCAGAGTCCCAGAGGTTGCTCTGGATCTGATCCATAGATCCTGGGGCTCCACTTGGGTTATGCAGGTGGGGCATCAGGTGTGTGCTGCACAAGACAGTTTGAGGGCTGAGGCAAAAGGAAAGTCCGTTATACAGGTGTGGGTAAGAACCATAAGCAAGATCAGGCAGAAGTTTCCAGAGGGAGAGGCAGGAGGCTTGATCAAGGCTGAGCGATGGCTCGTTGTCCAGATATCAGAGACCTACTGGAGAATCTAAAAAGGACAAGGCAAACAAGAAAAATCCAAAACCTGGAGCCAAGGTCATGAACAAGCGGGCAGACAAGGAACACTGGATGGTTTACTCACACAATGGCTTTCTAGAATCAGCGACTGACTGTGTGAGGCAGGAATATATAGACAAAGTCGCAGGTGAAAACCATGCAGGCAAGCAGAGTCAGAGAAGGTGGAGCTACTCCCACCAATTAGTGGAGCAGAGCAGAGAACAGCACATAAGAAGCTGGACCAAAACAAAGAGCAGGAAAGAACATGGTTGCAGAGTAGAAGCATTACAAAGAAACAGAGTGTTTGACACAGCTGCACAAGTTTTCTGTTTGGTTAAGGTCTGGTGATTGGGCTGGCCACGTTGTGACCTTATTCCTATTGATCAGAACCAACCGGCTGTTTGCTTGCTGGTATGTTTGGGATTGTTTGTTGAAACATCTTCTTCAAAGGGTTTTCCTGTTTAGCACAAGACAACCTCTGAAGAGACACCTCTTCAAGTATCTGTTGAAAGTGATCCATGATTCCTGGTATGCAATAAATACGCCCAACAGAACAGTTTGAGAAATATATCCATACCATGATACCTTATCTACCATGCTTCCCAGTGTCTGTGATCTCACACAAAAATCTGACGGATTTACAGGGAATGGTTGGATAAACAACAAATACCCCTTCAGCTGCAGTTTTGTGAAGATGAATGGCTTGTTGATGTCAGAGGTCATAGGAGTATAAGCTAACCATGATAGAAAGGCAATTGGAGCTTGCAGCCAATCATTACAGGCTATGTAGAATACCAATAGGGGGTTTTCACTGACGTCACTGGCCAACTTCCGGTCCGCCATATTGGGTGGCACACTTCCTTATCTCTAGTTGTCGTACACGTATTATCGTATCGCGAATGGATAAGTACGCCAGCACGCTAGAGCGACCAGATAAGGACGTATATCTGAGGAAATGTTCCGTGATCGACCATATGGACCCCTATGCCCTCCACGGTGCCTTGTTTAGCCGTAATCCAGATGATTGGCCAAATGTAGAGCACGGCGACATAGTGCATTACCTGGTGTTCAGTGAAAACCCTCTGCACACTCTTGAGGAAATGAGAGCTTACAAGGGTCTAGAGGCTCACAACCAGTTCACATCTGGTTGGGTACGAGATGTCGAAGTTATGTACATCAAGGAAATCGCCATCATACGTGGACGGGTGAGTTTTAATAAGATGGTAAAAATGTAAACAATCCGACGCAAATGCAACGCATGCTTCTGCGGTGGCTGACGGCCGGCGGTGCGCAAAGGCGCTTGGCTGCAGGGCTGATCGACGCCGCTCGCGGCTTTAATTATTTAAGCAGAACAATGACCAGCGCAAAATTAAGTTGTATTTACGCCGGTAGGCGCCGGTAGGAGCTGCAGATCATAAAGCCAGCAAACAGTGGGAACACAGTAACTCGTTCAAAGGTAAGCTGTGCTCAGACGGGCTCTGGCACCTGCTAACCGTTAGTGCTAACAACCACTGACGCATGTAATGTACTTTTAACTAGCTGCTATGTGTTTCAAAGGTTTAGAACACACTCTCATTGACATCGGGATACTGTGGAAAGTTATGTTCGGTCGTCTTACAGCCGCGATCCAAGCGAGCCGACGACTCTTTGTTATTTCTGACACTTGTTCTCCGTGGTTGCGCCTCCAGGCAGGAAAGCGGTGGAAAATTAACCCGTTTCTATGTTTTTCCCATGGCGATCATGTGTTGCGCTGTTACAGCCCACAATACAGCAACAGTTTACCATGGTTGAAATCAAGTTACGGTGAAATTAATCAAATTAAAACACGGCTGAGAGGGAGTACAGTACGCGGTAGTCATAGGCAGTAGAGGCGGCGGAGGTCGAAACACCGCCGCCGCCTCGCCAAGCCGCGGCTGCCGCCGCCGCCTCGCCAGTTTTATTATTATTATTATTATTTATTATTTTTTTTTTATGTTGGCGAGACGCTACCGCCGCCGCCTAGCCAAGCCGCAGCCGCCGCCTCGCCAAGCCGCAGCCGCGGCTGCAGCCGCGGCCGCCACCTCGCCGCGGCCGCCGCGGTAGCGTCTCGCCAACATAAAAAAAACAAAACAAATAATAATAATAATAATAATAAAACTCGATATGCTTGCATGTTTATTTGACGTTAACACGCGGTTCTTTGTTGCTGCCTTCGCGCGTGCATATAGTGAATGGCAGGGCAAAAACACATGGAGTTCTCGCCGTAAAGCGAGACTTCTGTGTGTGCGAGCCGAGGGCTCTTGCATTGCAAGTGCGGTATTTCCCCCACAGACCCCCAGGGCGGCCGAGAAAACCTTTGTTCGACCTGAAATGACTCATTTAATCATCCAAAACGGTATGGAACACATTAATTAACTGAAAAATGTTGCATAGTATGCCTTTAACACCGTCCAAATCGGACCTGGATATCCATGTCAGCCATAGGTGACGGCGTTGTTCAGAGAGCTGTTTTGTTTTTTCACACTGATTCACTATTACGGCTGGTAGGCGATAGAAAGAGCGTTGTTCTCCACCTCCACGGGCCGTGCAACCAACCATTAAACACGTTTTCCCCATTGTTCACTTCCAATACTGCCTAAGGCGTCATACAATGCAGGTCAACGGTGCGAAACGACTGCCACCCAATATGGCGGACGCGCTGAGTAGTCACGTGAGCGTGACGTCACCTGAAAACCCCCTATTCCAAACATAAAATGACAACTGCATGAAACTATCATGTAAATAGCGATCAACACTTGGGAGGAATCCTTCTGACATCATTTTGAATCTATGCCACAAAGATTAAGGCATTTCTAAAGAAAAAGGGGTCACACCCGGTCAGGGGCGATTCTAGGTTCTGACCTTTAGGGGTGCTCAGCCCCCAGTGTTGACTGTGATTCCTGGCATGAACAACAGGCTTTCCATTTTTAGTCCAGATGTAAGATTCTTAGAGTTGACTCATTTTTGAGCTAAAGCTCGTCAAACAAGCTACAATATAGGCCCATCGAAAAACAGTGACAAACAGATTGAAATGTTTTCACTCGATAAAACCTTGTGCATCTGTAAAACCTGCATGATGGCAATAGTTAGACTAGCTATATTGGTAAAAGTGAGGAATAATTTCCCTAAAGACACAAAACTAGGTTAGGGCACTGATGCACAGTGTTTGTCAGCTGGCTGAAAAAAGGACTGCTATTACTACACTTTCCTTATTGTCTTATTTCCTTGCTTACAAGAGAGACAAATTTAGCAGTTTGGATATATAGCCAGAAGCATTTATTTATTGCAGTCTCATATAAGACATAAGCCTGACATATACTATGGCGGTCTCATGACCAGTCCATGTCTTCTGTCAAGCAAATTGCTAATAAGTTAATAAATCCCTACACATATCCTTCATGAATTTGCATACTGAACTTTGTTTTTTTTAAACTCAGATTAAGAGAAACAGTTTCCTTATTAGGAAAAAAACGACTGCATCTACTGAGCTCATGTTTAGAAACGATTCATTAGAACAGCTGAAGCGCTTCGGAGACAAATGCCACATGTGCAGAAATGAATATAGCTGCAGATACAACAGAGACAGACAGTAAATATGTGCCTATTTTGACCAAATATGGTCAAAATATGTCTGTTGTCTAGATTTATCCTGTATTTTCTTTTAAAGATATAGAAATGCACAGAGATAAACCCCACCTTTAGTTCTTTTTTATCTAAGATACTCATAAGATACTGCATCATAAAACACAGCAAAATTATACATTCAAGGGACTGCAAATAAATGTATTGTATTTATTCTGCACTGGAAATAGAACTGTAACTGATACTGACAGTATTTCAAATATTAAATTCAAATTTCAACAAATGTACAACTGGGCTGCAGTAACTCTGTAGCCCATTTAATGTAATTTATCTTAACATTCCAAACACATTTCTTACATCTTATATCTAAAGTGTAGATAACAGCTTCTCCTTACCTACATCTTCTCAGACAACTAATTATTTCCCTAACAATAGTGAGTTGTCAATGTTTAAATGTGCAGTAAATCTTAATACATAAGCAGCATGGAGGACCCAATACTGTACTTTCAGTAAGATTGGTGACACCAAGACTGAATTGTTACATGAGGGATTGTCCATTTCATCATTGAAATGAGAACATATTAATATACTATTGGTATATACTAGTACGACTATTAAAGAACAGCAGATTAAACTTTAAGATATGTAAAGGCCTTTATTAAATTAATTTTGTGACCACATCAACCAATTAAAAAATTGCTTACTTTTTTGGTGTAACAAATTACAAAGTAATGATGTAATATTTTATGGGCTAAGTCCCTGATGATGAGAATGTCTAGCTCCGCCCCTGGTTTGTACTAATTTACTAATGGACAGTGTGAAAATCCATGTATAATAAAACCAATGTAAATAGTGTTCCTCTGTTTTATTTATCTTTATCCTAATTCTAGAAGTAGAAATAGTCAAATAAATAGCAGTATTATTTTGTGGAACCCTAATCATGCTATTATAACTAAGCAAAAGCAAAAAATAGTTGTTTAGGCGGCATCTAGTGTTGTTATGCTGTATATTATGTAAAAGAAATTACACCTGCTATTTATGCCTGAACTGCCTCAAAGGGTTCACAATAAATGAAAGCAATAATAGCAACGAAATATTGGTAAAAGGAAAACCATCACCTTTTCTTTTTCAGACGGCTGTGGCTAAGAATCTGAATTTTTAATAGTCTACAGTCTTTGTTTTTCCATCTTTCCAGCAGTCTTCAGAACTCCTGCCTGGCACAGAATATTTAGTTTTATAGAGGAGATTAGGTTTTGTTGATAAAATGTGTTATACTTCAGAATTAAATGCTATTTTGAGATGCTAACGTTGGTTACTTACATTTCTCAAGTTCAACAAATCAAAACTCTCTCCAGCTTCCGTTCAGAACTGCACTCAGCAGCTTTCACCTATTTTAGTGCAGCTAATATTTAGTTTCTTAACTGGGTTTCAACTAGTTTCATAGCCTAGTATTAATTGTAGTAACCGCAGTATCCCAGTATGAATCAAAACTTAAATCTCGCACTCCAAGCACGCACAAACATGCACGCACAAACATGCACGCGCGCGCACACACACACACACACACACACACACACACACACGCAATAGAAAACAGCCAATCAGGAAGAGGGAAGGCGGAATTTAAGGCAGCACAACCAATGAGAGTGGAGTCAAAGGGGGTGTCTACCTTGTCAATCAAAGGCCAGACGCGTTAGCGATTGGCTGCGTGGAGTGCCAGGCCCCGTCCCCGCTGTTACACAGTCGCATTGAAATGACACCGTGGGAACGCTCAGCGCTTCAAACAGAGGCGCTCCGGGCAAACCTGTGCATGTACGCACGTCTGGCAGAGCCGAACCAACACGCAGGAATACTCTAAATCAGTAATTTTTCAGGGGTGCTGAGCTAAGATTTATGGCCTAAATACGCCACTGCACCCGATACAAGCAAGGTGTACTTATAGGAACAATAAGCGAAATGTCATTATTTTAGATAGAAAGAGCTAAAAATAGTTTTGTGAAGAACTAAAGGTATGTTTTTAGATTAACTATGGTTAAGCGCCACACACTATCTTTGTGTTGTTCTCCAATCTCTTGTTTACATAGCCAGGCTGGCTACACATGCACACGCGTGCACGTACGTACATTCAAACAGCTGCCAATAGACCCTTTTCACAGTGACGTCATGCAACTTCCGTTCTGCGGTGAAGCAGGGTATCTTTACTTCCGCTTTCTCCGCGAGCAGTGTTTTTACATAGGGAATTCACACAGTCCCTCACCAATCTACCCAAATTTCGTTTGGGAGACGTGCACAGACTGGCACAAAAGCTTTCGACCACACCAGCCTCCAAACTCGACAAAGATGACAAGTTCTTTGTGGAACAATACCTTTTCGATTATGAAGGTAAGAGCTTTGTCTTCTTAGCTCTGTTGTTAGCATAGATGCTAGGATAATGATAGCAATGCTACCAACAGGACTTTTGTCATTTATTAGTTTTCTATTTCTCCATTATATTGCTACGCTAGCTTTATTGCTATATCAGCTTATCTGTTTCACAGCTTTTAGCCAATGAGTGTCACCAGGGATATAGTTGATGTATAATGTTGAGCCTTTTCATACTTTGTTTTGGAACAGTGTCAATGCTTTTGGCCACTTGGTCACAGTTAGAGCACGCTGTCACACCTCTATGAATAAAAATGAGGAGCCTCATTCCCTCCCGTTTTTTTTTTTTTTTTTTTTGTGTAGTATTTTACTGAGGTTGCAGACTTTGCAGTATCCCTCAAAATTCCTCTGTGGGTTCAGTGTGTTTCTCAGTCTCGTCAGTACATTTGGAGCCTCAATTAATAAAATAATTCTGCCCATTCCTGTTAAAACTGTGATAGTTTAGGACATCATAGACTGAGAAAGACGCTGTCAATAATGTTGAATGCACACTGCATGCACACTAATAATCAGTTCACTATAGTATTTATGGATTATGCTGCTGTCGGGGCAAACCCCTTGTGTCCTATACTGTTATTTTTCAGGAACTGACCAAAAAAACATGGATTTTAAAAAACTTCAGACATCACACTTCATATATTTTAGTTATTTATTACATAGATACTTCATAGCAGCTCTGTCCATTTTACCTTTTACCTGTCCTGTTTATCCTGCTGTCTTGCTCCGGTTCCCCTCTGCCTTACAGAAGAGCCTGCTGCCGAGCTCTGGTGGGTTCTTCCCTGAACTGTCAATTCTCTGCCGAGCTGTGGACCCTGCTGCCTGTTCCTGGTTCCAAGAAGTCTCTCTCGGGGCCGTCAGCTCCTGCCAACACCATCACCCTGTTCCCGTGCAGTTCTACCTCGCTGGTTACATCACCCTCCATCCCATCAAACCTTCAATAAAGACTTTCATTTTAAGTCCCGTGTGTGTGGTTCTGGGTTCATCCATAGACAAATTAGACTTAGACAACTTTATTTGTCATTATGTATACACAGAGTGCGTACAGAACGAAATTCCGTTTGCATACAGCTTGAGAATTACAGTAAATTACAGGATAAAGTGCAGCAGTGATTTAACAGTAAACAATTGAAATGTAAACAATGCAGGAGAAAGAGACGGTGTGCGATCACAGTGTACAGGTGAGTATTTTTAAAAACCATTTGTATGTGCAGAAATTAATTTCTCAAATTAATTTCCTTTCATTAACAAATTGATTTTGACAGCTCTAATAAAAATTTACGTGGTGAGCCACTGAAATTATCTTGGGAATAGCTAAATAAACTTATAACTCAATTATCTTTAAGAAAGAAAGATGTTTAATTTGTTAAAGACCACTTGCAGAAACATAGGTGTCCTCGGAAGAGAAGTGCTGACTGCAGGCGTAAGTGCTGCTGCGAAGGATTTTAAAATTCGGCCCCTCGTCTCTTCTTATTGCTGTCACCCAATAGGCTTCAGTCTCAGCATCAGCCGGGAAGTCGTGAAAACCGAGATATGGAACGTTTTTTTTGTTGTTCGAACACTGTGGGACACTGCAGTAGCAGTTTCTCTGTGATTGTGCCATGCTTGGTGGATATGATGCTGCTGAGAGATGGACACAAGGGGAGAAAAAATAAATTATAATACTTTTTAAAACCTTTATTTAACCAGATAAACTCCCATTGAGATTAAGATCTCTTTTTTAAAGGTTGATCTGACTAAGAGGTCAGCAGCACATGTCATTACTAATACAGTATAATAAAACAATTTCAGGCTTCTACTTAAAATATACAGTATTTTGCACAAAAACTAAAAAAAAGTGCATTAATATAAGTGCAAATAATATTATGAAGAAAATTCATTATAATACACAGAAAATTCAGAAACAGAAGTACTGTCCAATAGACCCACGGTAATTTTTTTAGGAATGAACAAAAAGATTCAAATGGAATAAGATCTTTTTAATTCAGTGACTGCAATTATATATAACACGTCACCATAATCAAGTAAGGGGAACAATGTAGCAGATAAATGTCTCTTTTTTCACTCTGTGAACAAGATTTATTTCTATAATAGCAAAGCTACAGTAATCATTTTATAACATCTACATCAGATTAATGACAGGTAAAGTAAGCTAACAAGCTGCTGCATGTTAGCTTTGATCTTCATGTTACTGTCCCAATCAAAGCATCTATATAACAGCAATGATTGCTACAAATACTAAGGAAAATAAAGATAGTCAATAAGACACGTTTAATATTGTGCTCTCAGTCTTACTTAATGAAATCACGCTGATTACTGATAGGTAAAAGTTTGGTAAGGTAAGCTAACAAGCTGCTGCATGTTAGCTTTGATCTACATGTTACTGTCCCGATCAAAGCATCTATATAACAGCAATGATTGCTACCAATACTAAGGAAAATAAAGATAGTCAATGCGACACACTGTGGTCTGAGTCTTACCTCATGAAATCGCGCTGATTATCAGTGAAACACCTCTTCACCTCCCGAATTTTCTATGTAAAAGCATGTAGCCGGAAGTAAAGATACCCTGCTCCGCTTCAAAACGGAAGTTGAGTGACGTCATGTGAAAAGGGTCTATCAGGGCTTACCCAGTCTATGCCCATAAAAAGCCACCGCCCGGCACAAAATGGCGGCGAGCACGCCCATCATATCAAAATGTTCTCTTTCTAACAGCATTATAAAATTATGAGTTACTTACACTAGACATGTTCCTCCAAAAGGTGATGCTGTCCTGCTATGTATTTGTCCTTTACAAATAGGCTGATATGAGCCGATGGATGAGAAGGGCAAATGGGTACCGGGTGCTAGAGCGGAGATAGAGAGAGGAGTGTCTTGATCTTGTTTTGGTCTACAGGCAGTACTCCAGCACCACCTAGTGGTGAAATATCACTTATTGCTCTTTTAACAAAGTGGCTGATGAGAGCATTTGACAGCAGTACTTTTTTTTTTCTCTGGTTCTGTTCCACGGTTCCACTACTTGAGAGATATTGTCCTGTTTGGTTAAAGGTTGCTTTATTTAAATTCTAGGATCATTAGCAGGCTGTGGCCCAGCTTGAACACATACAGAGGAGACCAAACCACTCTTTGGGGAAAGTGTCTTGGAGCAGTGAATTACCTAAGCCATACAAGATGGTTTTGATTGGGTTCAGGAATTGGTTACCCCTGCTCTGTAGAAACTGACTGTAGAAACACAACAGCGAATGCAAATCTAAAACTGTAAATGTTTATATGAATTATCCCCTTCAACATTTACTGTAGCTAATAAATAACTCTCTGGTACACATCAGCAGTGTCTAAACCTGCTTCCCCCTCTTGCTCAGTTATGAGACCAGTGGGATGGGAGAGACCAGAATGAAGGAGGTGGTTCTGGACGAGGACGATGACCTGTGGCTGACCCTGAGACACAAACACATCGCTGAGGTGTCAACGTGAGTGCTGTTCACCACCTGTTAAAAGCACAATTAGCAAACAGAGGAGTGATTGTATCAGCCAGAGAACACTTTAAGTTTCAGGAGTCAGAAGGACTTCTTATGTCTTTTTCCCTAACTCTTTTTTTTACTGTGTCACTCTGAACAGGGCTGTAACCCGCTCTCTGAAAGAATTTTCTGCTTCCAAAAAGATGAACACAGGAGAAAAGGTAGAGGTCACGCTGTGTTCCTGCTGTTTCACTGTTTTACCCATGACGGTAGAAGAAGAAGGTGTCAGTGAGAGCTGTGTTTTAACCACTGTTCTATGACAGAACATCAGTCTGTGCTTTATTTTGAAATGGAGTGTGATGATCTGAGGAAAAAAAAACATAATTCATCCCCCTAACGTTTTGTCATCTTAAACTTCTAAGTCTGCAAGAGCATTCCGAAGTGTATTCATTTCCCCACAGTGTTCTTAAAGTTCAAACTTTATGGAGTCACATGGTAATGCTTCTGTTCCCAGTCTCAAGTCATGCATACTGAATGTGCACACATCCACTTCCATAGTACTCTACAACATTCTCTACATTTATTTCCATAATAACCACTTATTTTTGTGCACACCTTAAATTCTTAGCATTTAGATATAGTCTGCAACATATAAGAAAGCAGTCTGTGTATGTCTTTTATATTCTTGAACTAAGCCACAGCTAGACAAGGAACCTTTAATCACAAAACAGTCATACTTGATATGGAATGATTGTTTTGAGATATTTTGGTGCATATTTAACTAATTCATTTTGCAATATAGCATGCTACTAAGAAAATATAGAAGCAAAGAAGCATTTTTGTGTCTTTCAAACAATGTATTCATTATTTTTAAATGTATTCTTTATGTGTTGTGTGATTTGCAAAAGTATACATATCCATTGAACATTTCCACATATTGTCCCAATACAACCACAAACATAAATATATTTAATTGGAGTCTTACATGGAAGACCAACACAAAGTGGTACACAATTGTTAAGTAGAAAGAAAATTATTCATGATTTAAAACATTTCTTACAAATAAAAACCTGAAAAGTGTGGCGTGCTAAAGTATTCAGCCCCCATTTCTCTGAGTGCAACCAATGGTCTTCAGAAGTTGCCTGATGATTGTTAATGACTGAATAGTCCACCTATGTGTAATCTATTCTCAGTACAAATACAGCTGCTCTGTGACGGCCTCAGAGGTTGGCAAAGAGAATACTGTGGAGAAAACAGCACCATGAAGTCCAAGGAACACACCAGACGGGTCAGGGATAAAGTTGTGGGGAAGTTTAAAACAGACTTAGGCTATAAACATATTTCCAAGCTGTGAACATCTCACAGAGCACTGTTCAATCCATCATCTGAAAATGGAAAGAGTATGGCACAACTATAAACCTACCAAGACAAGGCCGTCCACTTAAACGTACAGGCCGAAAAAGGACATAGCACTGATCAGAGAGGCAGCCAAGAGCCCCATGGTGGGTCTGGATGAACTGCAGAGATCCACAGCTCTGGTGAGGGAATCTGTCCACAGGACAACTATTAGTCGTGCACTGCCCAAATGTGGTCTTTATGGAATAGAGGCAAGAAGAAAGCCATTGTTGAAAGGGAACCATAAAAAGCAGTTTCCCAGAAGCAGTGTTGGGGACACAGCAAATATGGGGAAGGTGCTTTGGTCAGACGAGAGCCAAACGTTATGTGTGGCGGAGAACTAACACTGCACATCACTCTGAACACACCATCCCCACTGTCAAATATGGTGGTGGTGGCAGCATCATGCTCTGAGGGTGCTTCTCTTCAGCAGGGACAAGGAAGATGGTCCGAGTTGATGGGAAGACGGATGAAGCCAAATATAGGGTAACCTTGGAAGAAAACCTGTTGGAGTCTGCAGAAGACTTGAGACTGGGGCGCAGGTTCACCTTCCAGCAGGGCAATGAGCCTAAACATAAAGCCAGGGCTACAATGGAATAGTTTAAAAAAACATTTCCATGTGTTAGAATGGCCTAGTCAAAGTCCAGACCTAACCCCAACCAAGAATCTGTGGCCAGATCTGAAAACTGCTGTTCACAAACACTCTCCATTTAATCTGACTGAGTTTGAGTTGTTTTGCAAAGAAGAATAGGCAAAAACTTAAGTTACTAGATGTGCAAAGCTGGTAGAGACAGACCCTAAAAGACTTGGACCTGTACTTGCAGCAAAAGGTGGTTCCACAAAGTATTGACTCAGGGGGGCTGAATACTTTTGCACAATGCCCTTTTCAGTTTTTTATTTGTGAAAACAAGGCAAGAAATCATGTATAATTTTCTTTCTTCTTCAAAACTACATATCACTTTGTGTTGGTCTTTCACATAAAATTCCAATAGAATATATTTATGTTTGAGGTTGTAATGTGACGGTATATGTGTGTAAAGTTCATTTAAGGAAAGCAAAAAAAAAAAAAAACTCCAAATAAGAATGTTCTGTTTACAACAGAAAGCCTCTTAACTCTGGAAGCAGTCTAGCAGCAGGACTTAGTTTGCAACGTTGAAAGTAAATAAGGAGCAGTTGTGGAACAATGTCGTTGGGACAAATGTGACCGAACCAGTGATGTTGGGCCCTAAAGTACAGGGCCATGTTGCAGTAGTGAAGGGCTTGTTTAGCACTCACATGATATGGGCACTTTGAAGTCACTGAGTTGAACATGATTGTCTCTGTATGCTAAAGTATCCTAGAGACAAATGTGAGACTGACAGATAAAACTTGGCCAAACATAGGTGATTTAACAGCACAATAACCCCACACACAAAAATGAAGGTATTGCCAGTCAAAGTCCAGACTTGAACTTAATTAAAATGTTGTGGTGGGACCTTCAATTGATTTCAGTTTATTCATATTGTCCTGATTAACAACACATGTAATCTTAAGGCACATTACAAAAGTCAATTCTGTCAAACAGTACAGACAGATTGGTTAAAACGTTTTCTGTCACTGACTTGCAGCATACACTGGGTGAGCATGTAGCGACTGAACAAGAACATTGTGAAATAATAGTTATTTATTTTCTATAGATGTTATCTCACTGGGTAACTCATCACTGTTTTTTCAGACCACAATGAAGGAGCTGTCTCAGATGCTCAAGAAGATGCCTCAGTATCAGAAAGAACTCAGCAAGGTAGGAGCTCAAGTCCTACACAGTTACATGAGCTCATGACTGATCTACATTTTCAGGTATTGCTCATTTTTAAGTTGACTTTTCAAACAGATTGGGTCCAAAGTGGCATTTCCAAATCTAGAAAATTTTAAAACAGATTAAAATCTGTGTCATCTATCAGACTTATTAGGGTTACAAAGCCATTTCTAAGGCTTTTGGACTCCAGCCAACTACCCAGTGAGCCATTATCCACAATATAAAGAACATGGAACAGTAATTTTGGTAGACCGGCCATGAGTGGCTGGAACCAAATGCACCCCAACCTCATGGAACCAAATGCACCCCAGCCCTGACATGCCACAGTTAAGGCCAGCATTCGTAATTTAACAAAAACAAAGAGACCAGGAAAAAATGGCCTCCATGGGAGAGTTCCAAGGCCTGTTGACCAAAAACACAAATGCCTGTCTTGGCCGAAAGACTGAAGCTTCCACTGCGAGTAGTGATGAAGACTGATGGTTGGATAAGCGTGCAGGACGCTTTCGGGTTCCGGAGCCGGATCATAAAGTTTTCAGTATGATTACCTTTCACAATATATCACAGTTTTGTGGTATAATAGTATTATGATTACAGCTCTAAATGTGTTTTTTTTAAAATGTCTGAATTTTAAAAGAAAAAAAGAAAGCAGTTAGCGCGTTGAACGCTGGAACACCTACACACTACAAAGGCTTTCAAATTATCTGGCAGGCAGTGACAGAGGCAGAAGGGCTGAGGGTAAATTAGTTGCCAAAGGTCATTTGCACAAGTTCTATACAATGTTTTAATTTTTGAATGCAATTCCAGTCAGAAAGTTTTGTCACATAATCTCTCTGGACACCCAGGATACACAAAACTGTTTTCAATGAATAGAGAACTTCTGCTAGTTAACTTTTTATTTTTATTAAAGACAATATAAATTATTCTAAAAAAATTCTGCAAACACTGTTCAACAATATAGACAGAAAACAAAACTTTTATTTTATTATGGAGTTTAATAAGAAAATATTGCAGCTGACATCAGATTTATCCCTGTTTATTATTGTTCTACTGGTTTGGGTATCAGTGACAGTGACAGTGTCAAATGCGACAGCTGAGCAGAGCTTCTCCTGCCCCCGTCGACTGAAAACTCCCTGCAGTTGTTGGAAGTAATACTGATAACCATAAAAAAAACATAGATCTGGACCCTGCCTCTCACCATTGGACCCCATCTCCCTGCGACCTCACAAAAATGAGCTCAGAAAATGTTCAGTGAACTAAACCATGTGGAAAGATGTACATGAATTCAACAGGTGTGATCAGAGGAGTTTCATTTACAAAAGGAGCAAGAGTTACTCACCCTTTACCCACTCTTTGCATGATTACATCAAATTGCCATGGCAACTAGGCCCACTGACGTGCGCAGCATTCATCACCAATTCTTATCTTAAAAAAAAAGAAATTTTCATTTTAGCATCTATTACAAAAAGCTATTTGCAAAACATCCATGGCAACAAGGGTGCAACATTAAGCCATTGCAAATAAGGTAAGGTGACCTAATGATGCAGTTTATTGTCTCTCATTGGGCACTGTTCTTTGTTCCAAACTTGCTAACAGCATCTATCCTATTTTTTTTTAGTATTCAACCCATCTCCACCTTGCAGAGGACTGTATGAACCGCTATCAGGGCACAGTGGACAAACTCTGTCGTGTAGAGCAGGTATAACACACACACACACACACACACACACGCACACACGCACACACACACACACGCACACACACACACACACACACACACACACACACAAACACACACACACACACACGCACGCACACACACGCACACACACACACACACACGCACACACACACACACGCACACACACACACACACACACACACGCACACACACACACACACACACACACACACACACCTGCTGAGGAGACTGAGGTCTTTTGGACTGCAGGAGGTGCTCCTGAAGACCCCCTTTGATCTGTGGTGGCGTCAGCCATCTTCTATGGTCTGTTGGAGCAGCAGTTTATCTGTAGCTGAGAAGTAGCTGGATAAACCCATTAGGAAGGCCAGCTCTGTCCTTGGATGCCCCCTGGACTAGGGATGGGTATCATTAAGGAATCGATACTACTACTCTTAATGATACTCCTTATTGATCCGGTGCTTTATTGATACCCTTATCAATACCTTTTTTTTGTTTTTTCATCAAACAAAAGGGTGAAAAAACACATAATGACCGACAAGACCGAAATAAAAAGTATGTTGTATAATTGTATATATTACTAAACACTGCGCATCTTTGTTAAAATAACATCACTGATGGACAATATCTCCTGCCCCATGCATGGAGCTGTTGCAGAGCAGGAGAGCTATTTCAGAGACAGACTGCTGCATTCTAGATGCTCAAAGGAGCACTTCCGCAGGACGTTTCTCCCAGCTGCCGCTAGACTTCATAATATCTGCTGCTCACAACAGACTCAATAAGTGTTTACGACATACTAATGGTTGCATGGTTTCTGATCTTTTCAGGAATCATTTACTTAGGCCCTTTTCCATTAAACGCCTGGGGCATTCAAAAGCCCAACTAGTATTTCCACTTGTGGGATTTCACTTTCCTCGGGCTGTCAAGAAGCCTGGGGCTTCGTCCAATGGGCAGGTTTGGGTGCAGCAAGGGTAAGGGGGAATAAGGAGCAGTAAGGAGATGAATTTTCAAACCTTTCGATTTTATACCCTTAATTTATCACAAAAAGTAGTTTCAAAATGTTTTTAGGCGAGAAAGTACACCTCCACTCTGTGTAGTCAGTTCATCAGGATTATGAACCAAATTCCCGCAGACTGGATCTGTTCATCATGGCTAAAAAGTGAATATAAAGCGTTTGCTAAATTTGTGGGGAATATCTGCATATACCAGATATCAAATTTTATCGTTTTACATACATGGACAGCTTTGTTGAGTGCAGCCTAGCAGCTGATCAAACATCTCTCTCTCTCTCTCTGCATGTCTTTCTCTCTTTGTGCGTGTGTATGTGTGTGTGTGTGTATGTGTGTGTGTGTGTGTGTGTGTGTGTGTGTGTGTGTGTGTGTGTGTGTGTGTGTGTGTGTGTGTGTGTGTGTGTGAACAAGACGGGCTCTCTGCTTTTCATCTGTGATAAAGTTGAGAAAGGGGAGGCAGAGATGACTCAGTTTAACGTCTATATCCTACAACTTGTAAAAACATAGGTCTGCGGTATTGTACAGAAAAATCCTCTTCATCACTCCCACCATGGCTGAGGAAACAACAAACTTATAAAGCCCTAAATTTTAACTCTGTGGAGCAGACAGATCAGTCTCCTCTCCCATACTTCTGTTCAGGAGTGCCACACCACTGCGGTCCTGGCAAGCTGTGAAGAAGCTGTGCTTTATTTTATTTATTTATACCAACAGGAGTAGAAAGAAATAGAGCCCAGTGGTGAGGAGTCGTGCGGGCGGATTTGGGTAGGGCCTGTCTAAAAGGGGCTAAGGAGATGTAACATCATCAGCAACACCAGTTGTGCGTTCTCCAACTAGTTTTTCTGGAGTCTAAATGAGTGGCAGTGGATACAGCTTCTCTGCCTTGTCTGTTTGACCTACGCTGTCTTCTTGCTGCCACCTGCTGGACCAGAGTGGTTCTGCGGTTTTCCACACAACTACAACAAGATGTCATTGGGCTGTTTTACAGAAACGGCCCAGAGTAAAGGGAAACACGTCAAACTTAAATGCTGCAGTTTACCCTGATAAACCAGTCATGAAAAGGAGCTAGTCTCTCAGATACTAAGGTACACTTGCACACACCTTGGCAACTCTGGGATGCTACTGTACTATCATGCATATTGTATCTTATCAGATATCGTTCTGTAAATAAACTTAATTTTTCCTCTGTTTAACTTGAATAAATGATCTTTTTTTACCTGAGTATTCCATATTATTATTAACTATGCAATACTTTCTCTGGTATTTATTTTTACTTTTATCTTGGCCTTTCTGAAAAGCTTTAGAACAAACTAGACTAGATTAGCTTGTTTTTTTCATTACTAAAAACTGTGTGTAACTCTGTCTGTATCTTTGCCACTGTCACTTCCAAATTTCCTTATTGTGGGAATTTTTTATCTCACGCTGATCTTTTCTTTAGATATATATAAAAAATTATTTTTATATATGTTTACTGAATGTACATTGCGAGGGTTGCAACCAAAGTAAAAATCCTTGATTGTGCACAATCATGTCTGAGTAAACATGATTCTGATTCTTGAAAACCTTTTTGTCCTTTACTTGTTTGCAGGATTTGGCAATGAGCACAGACGCAGAAGGTGAGAAGATCAAGGATCCCATGAGGCTCATTGTTCCCGTCCTCCTGGATGCCAATGTCAGCGTGTCTGACAAGATCCGCATCATCCTGCTCTACATCTTCCTTAAGAATGGTCAGTCAGCATATATGTGCATTAGTTTTTGCCCTTTCTGCATTTTGTTGTTGCTGGTTTGAACTTTATCTCCCTCTTACTCCTGTTTGCCTACACTGGTTTTGTAACTGTGCATGCTTTTAATGCATGTGTGTTGCATGTGCTTTCTGCATCTGTGTGTCAGGTGTGACTGAGGAGAATCTGTGTAAACTCCTGCAGCATGCTAACATCCCACCTGAGGACAGTGACATCATTTCCAACATGGCCCACTTGGGTGTTCCCATTGTTTCAGAGGTGAGCTGTTCTGGATAGGGAGTCAAAATTATATCCAGTTTATAAACAAGACTATAAAGTCAATTCAATCCAATCATATGGGCAGATTAAGAGTCAATTACACATATTCTAGTTCAGGGGCAGGCTGGGGTTGAAATTCAGCCCGGGAGTCTGGTTTGGAGAGGCCGTTAATCTGATCGCACGACGGATGCAAATCAAACCATATTTTAAACATGAATATTTATTTGCAGCATAAAAATACTTTTTTTTAACAATTAAAACTATGTGTCTATATTTAAGGATAGAAATGAAAAAAAAAAGTTTACTAAACAAGCATCTTATCACAAAAATCTATGTACATATTAAGGAACAGAAATCAAAGTTATATCCTGAAAAATAAAATATATATATATATATATATATATATATATATATATATATATATATATATATATATATATATATATATATATATATATATATATATATATATAAACCTAAAATGAATCATTTTCAGCCTAGTTTAAGATGTCCTAAAGCCTTGATTTGGACTACAATCCTCAGATCTCTAGACATTTATATAATTCAATGCAAAGACCTATTACCAACCCAGCCCTGCACCTGTACCTGGCACTGTTTCGTTTTGGTGGTTCCTCCTCCTCCTCCTGCTCCTCCTCCTCTGCCATCCTGTTCCTCTGCATCAACTCCACAACTGATATTGGCCTCCCCAGCTGCTAATAACAGCAACAATATTGAACATTATAGTATTCACAGGGTTAGAACACAAATATAATATAAAGAACAACATAAGGAAAACAAACTCATTTCTGAAACATTTGTGAAATGTGTGCCTTTTCCTGATCAGCCAGTATGGATTGACATTCATTTTAATTGGTAAGGCAGACTAATTATACTTGTACACTCACCGGCCACTTTATTAGGTACACCTGTCCAACTGCTCGTTAACACTTAATTTCTAAGCAGCCAATCACATGGCGGCAACTCAGTGCATTTAGGCATGTAGACATGGTCAAGAGAATCTCCTGCATTTCAAACCGAGCATCAGTATGGGGAAGAAAGGTGATTTGAGTGACTTTGAACGTGGCATGATTGTTGGTGCCAGAAGGGCTGGTCTGAGTATTTCAGAAACTGCTAATCTACTGGGATTTTCACGCACAACCATCTCTAGGGTTTACAGAAAATGGTCCGAAAAAGAAAAAACATCCAGTGAGCGGCAGTTCTGTGGTTCGAGCTAATAGAAGGGCAACAGTGACTCAAATAACCACCCGTTACAACCAAGGTGGGCAGAAGAGCATCTCTGAACGCACAGTACGTCGAACTTTGAGGCAGATGGGCTACAGCAGCAGAAGACCACATCGGGTGCCACTCCTTTCAGCTAAGAACAGGAAACTGAGGCTACAATTTGCACAAGCTCATTGAAATTGGACAATAGAAGATTGGAAAAACGTTGCCTGGTCTGATGAGTCTCGATTTCTGCTGCGACAGTCGGATGGTAGGGTCAGAATTTGGCGTCTACAACATGAAAGCATGGATCCATCCTGCCTTGTATCAACGGTTCAGGCTGGTGGTGGTGGTGTCATGGTGTGGGGAATATTTTCTTGGCACTCTTTGGGCCCCTTGGTACCAATTGAGCATCGTTGCAACGCCACAGCCTACCTGAGTATTGTTGCTGACCATGTCCATCCCTTTATGACCACAATGTACCCAACCCATGATGGCTACTTTCAGCAGGATAATGCACCATGTCATAAAGCTGGAATCATCTCAGACTGGTTTCTTGAACATGACAATGAGTTCGCTGTACTCAAATGGCCTCCACAGTCACCAGATCTCAATCCAATAGAGCATCTTTGGGATGTGGTGGAACGGGAGATTCGCATCATGGATGTGCAGCCGACAAATCTGGGGCAACTGTGTGATGCCATCATGTCAATATGGACCAAACTCCCTGAGGAATGCTTCCAGCACCTTGTTGAATCTATGCCACGAAGAATTGAGGCAGTTCTGAAGGCAAAAGGGGGTCCAACCCGTTACTAGCATGGGGTACCTAATAAAGTGGCCGGTGAGTGCGTTGTGGCCGGTGAGTATGTTGTAATTTTGCTGATAGGCTGCCTTTAATGCTCTGTGTGCCCTGAACACATCTAAACCACAAGCATGTCTGGGAGGGCCTCTAGGTACCCTGATTTTGGCCCTCTAAAAAATGTCGCTTGATTTTGTGCACTGGCTGCATCCTGCACAAACTTCTCTTTCTCCTCTCTTTCCAGCCTTTTTGCTAATTTAACCCCCTGTTTTTTTCTTTTCTTCATTTCTTTTTTTTTCAAATTGAGAGGGCTTGTTCGTCTATCCCCGTAATATGAAAAAGTCAGACTGACCCAGTCTGATGTTGAATGGTGCCAGCTTCAGCCACGAGGGCGGCTATACGTGCCCGCTCAGCAATGTGGCTGAGTTTTATGGGGTAGAAAAGAAAAAAAAAAAACAGACCTCTGGTCAGTCTGGCATAAAACAGACTGGTCATTGAGTCCTCCTGAAACCTCCCTGTAGCCACTGATAAGATGGGGTTTCACCGGCTTGCTGTTACATGTCTATTAAAAACCCATCTTTCCCAGTTCCAGATTTGGCTATAAATGAGGAAGCAT
Organism: Fundulus diaphanus; assembly: GCA_037039145.1. Taxonomy (NCBI): domain Eukaryota; kingdom Metazoa; phylum Chordata; class Actinopteri; order Cyprinodontiformes; family Fundulidae; genus Fundulus; species Fundulus diaphanus. The sequence continues at coordinate 58,886,170 of CM073127.1, forward strand.
TGATCAGAGGTAAAATGGTTTAAATACATATTTAATTCATAGAAATTAAATATGGAGACAGAGTTACATTACCAATCAAGATCTTTCACCGCGCGGTCGAGAAGTCTGTCTGTCTGTCTGAAGTAAGTTTTACCAAGACAATCCTTTTATCAACTTTAAACTCCTCCTGCATGGCTCAGTGGGAGGATGACTGACCCCCTCTCCTTCTGACCACCCCCTCGGGGCAATAAAACTCCGTGTTTATCTTACGCTGGAGCAGGAAGCGACAGACCCCACTCTGCTTTCCTCAGTAACCCCAACTAAGATATATTTTTAATTCTTAACAACCCCTCTGTTTTGATCCCTCAAAGATCAAACCAATAACTACTAGGCTAAACTAAGTCTATGTCTTGAAACCCTTAAACAAAATGTAAATGATAAGATGTAATATTGTAACCCACTGTCCCCTCTGTTGGCGACTTATGAAATCAAATGAAGTTCAAATGTTCCCCTTAAGTGTAAAATAACCCAAGTATAAGCTAAAAAGCTACTAAACCTATCTGAATCTATAACCTACTAGAATTAAGAAAAGTAAGCACCTTTATCCGAGAGGGGCAAGGCTGAGATAAATGTGCAATTACCAGAAACTATTATATGATCTAAATATGACTTTAAGGGTCCTAACCTAGATTAACAAAATGTCTTCTTAGAAATAAAGATAACCTATGAAAGCACTACACTCAGATCAAACCACAGAATAAAAAGATTATCATGCAATGCAGAACCAAGATTCTAACGATACTAATATTGAACACCTTATGAATATGGAACTTATAAGACATATGCAGTGGTTACAAAACTCTCGTTTTCTTTTTTCTTTTTTACACAATGCATTCAATTGTTGTCATGATGTCTTGCATCTCGGAGATGTCTTCTTCTCGCCTTTAAAGAAGATGGTTTAAAGAGTCAGTGTTCCAACCGTGGTCTCCACACAACTGTATGTTAATCTTTATTAAAAATAAAAAACGAAAACAAAATAAACTTCCAGCTGCCCCTTCCGTGGGTGGCTCTGTGCATCGAGCTGCCCCGTTGCTGGATGGCACGGGTGGGTGGCAGTTGAAAATCCTTCCAGTCAGCCAGTCTGACCCGAAAGCTGGCCTGGTATTGTTCACACGGCTCTTGGAATGTGAAGGGCCCCTGACCCTTTGGCCCACCACATCTGTCTGTGATGACCTCAGCGCGCATCCTTTGAGGTCGGGGATCGGTGGACTCCCTTCACATTTCTCCTAATTTTATGTCTCCTGAAACTTACACGACAACCGTTTAAATATCAAATGTCGTGTGCTACCTGTAATTCCGGAGGTTGACTTCGGTCCCGAAAAGCTCCTTTCAGTCATATGTAATCATATCCTGTAATGAAATTAACTGAACACTCCCACAAGAAACACACTTCACATCTTCCATTGTTCCATCTCCATCCTATTTTAGAAATGTAATAGTTAATGAGACATTTTATCGCAATTTCACTTTCCCCGTCCTTACGCTGTCCTGTAAGAAAATGCAACGACCACACAAATACGTTAATCTCTGGTGAAGATCCCCCTGTCTGTAAAATCAAAAATTAGTTAATGCAGTTGTGAAATCAAAGTATAGTAACGAGACGCATATGAGGCCCATTCAGTCTCGTTTCACCCTCGTTGGGGATTTGGCACTAAGAGAAGAGGCAGTGAATTCAGAGGCAAAAACAACAGTTAAACATATATTTATTACAACTTAGAATTCCAAAGTGGGAGACACAACCTTTATCACAGCATCGGATACCTTAAGTTCTCTGCCTGGATCTGAAGCCTGTCTCAAAACGTACTCATCGTTCCTTCCTTTTCAAACTTACATAGGCCAAGCGGGGGCTAGACCAACCTTCTTTTTCCTAAGTTTCTGCTGAGAACATCTGTCTCCTAACCTTTGACCCTTAAATGTGATCTAGCTTGGTTCCTGGCTTGTTTCCTGGAAGTTAACTAAAACAATGAAAAGCCTCATGTAAGCATTTTTAACAGCGTTATCTGCTCACAAGCCTGTCATATGGCCTCGGTGCATCCTGTGATGTACACATGCCCACTGAAGTGTGAAACCAACCTTTGTTCTACATACATCCTCATCTGTTTAGGTCACTGTGTTAAAGTTAACATCTATATTACTTTAAGCTACACTATTATATATAAGTGATTATATTTCCATAACACTGTTATCCTGTAAGAATGTCAGAATGTTCTCTGAATTAAAGATTAAAGATTACCATCCATCACATCACTTCACATAAAACCTTTCAGCACGTCACCACACTTTGCTTCTGTACCCTTTACTCCTTTTACTCAGATGTCTATGCTGCAAAAAAGTTCCTACTTTTAATCTGAGAGAAAAAGCAAACCCCCATTTTGTTCACCTATCGTTTTATCCAGTTGTTACAGATCCTGATCCGGTTTACTACAACATATATATGTGGCTTTGAAACCTTAACTAACCTACCTGACACACCAATGATTTTAAACTAAACTAAATATGCATTAAGTTACCCTCTGTTTATCTCTGTTTTATCCAGTTTTTTGTAGTTTATGTAGTTTTTCTATTTAATTTAACATTCACTTTATTGTCCTGCTTAAACTGTTTAAGCCTTTTTCCAAGAACCCCCCTCATAGAATCTGCCTCTAGCATCTTCCTCCAGCAGAGCAGTAGGCTTTTCCGACACCTTTGTGGGGGGTTTCTTTTTGTTTAAACAACCGTTATCTGATTTACAACACAGTTACATACCTCCGTGGTGTCCTGCACAAGAACCCTTCTTTCAAATTACTTGTGCTAAGGGTTGATATAAAGTTTAAGATCTATATAACTTTACGATATAGTGTTATCATATAAATGTTTATGTCATATCCCTCTGCTTGGAACAAAATTCATTTTGTTACAAAACATTGACAAAGAATAGTATTAGTCATCACAGGGAATCAATTAACTGCAAATAATTATCTGAATTGAAGTATGAAAAACACTGCCCTATATCCTGGATTCAGATCAAAACTTAATGCAATTTCATAATCCCACAGATCTGCAAGAAGTCCTCCAAAAGTTGTGTAAGATCAGTGTACCCATTGAAATAATGATTTTAAACTAATGTGCTCACAGCAAGTTGATGGTATGAGAATGCTGAATGTTCCAAGGTACTTACATACTGATAAAATTTGGGTTTTACCTGAATAAAACACCTGGTACCGGCGAATTCTGGTGAAAATCTGATAAGTTTTAGCAGGCAACAGTTATATTGTACAATAGAAAAATCTCAATACTTATGAGCTATTTAAGAAATAACCTAACAGGTCCGTTTAACCTATGTTGTTTAAAAACAGAATGTCCCAAGCAGGACACATCTGTGCTAACCGAGAGGCCCATGTAATAAACCTGTCCCCTAAGGACGTTGCAACCCCCCTTGTGGAAATTTATGACATGCAGTTGTTAACCAGAACTCACAGAAACCTAAGTATAAGTGGAGCATGTGAAAGTATTCCCACCCCTGTGGATTGTCTGCCCATAGAAGATATGGTAAAATACACCAGCTGCTGTTAATTATGAGCAATACGGTCCTGGACATAATAGAATTAAAACTCATGTTTAAAAGGAACATATCAGTTATATAGTAAAAAATTTTAAGAGACAGTAGTATATTTTTCAAAACTGCAAACCTGTACCGCTCGTATCTGCTCAATTGGCTGCCTTAAGAAGTTATTACCTGCACCAATCCATTTGCCTAGAAGCTCAAGAGTTAGAGACACAGAAAAAATATTAGAAATCACATTCCATTAAATTTGGTCAGAAGTATATTGGTAGAAATAACAGTCTGAATTACCTTAACAAAAAGTCTGTTATCAGTCTGTGGTCCTTGAGATGGACTCGGACTGACATGTTCAGCAGATCAGGCAGAAAAGAGATTGGAGTTTAGACGTCGCACTCACAGCTTCCATGTGTGGGACTCCACATTTCATCCCCCACGTGTTGCAGTGATTCGCTGTTGACGCACCTCAGTGACAAAGTTCTGGTCCACGACTCAGAAACTGGATGAGGCATGCAACTCCAGTGTATGCAGACAGTCATTTTCCCTTGACAGCTTAGGATCTGTGCTGTTCATAGGCGTTGGCCATTGTTCCAGGGTGAGGAAACATTGTTCATGGGTGCGTTATCCCTTAGATGAGGCACTGACCTTCTTGAAGGTGAGGTGGTATTGGGACTTCATGCCAGGAATTAGTGATGTGAAACAGTCCCTGGTCCAGTGTCCAGCGTAAGCAACTGTCCCAGATGTGATGGGTGCCCCACGACACACATATCGGCTGTAAATGCTCAGTTTTATTCTTCCAACCCCAAATCGGCACCGATCTGCGTCTCATGTCAGCCGTGTCCATACTCCAGAACGAACAGACGTGCAACAAAATTATGATAGAAAAAGAAAAACAGGGGGGGGAAGGGAACTCCCCCACCTTAAATTAAAATAGAGACAGTTCTCGATGGAATCAGCTGCTTACTCTCATTCCTTCCTATGTTGTTTTCCAATAACTGTAACTTTACCAACTTTTAGTAATTAACAAACTCAAGCGTGGTGTATCACCCTTCCTTTGAGTCACAGGCAAATGGTGTATCAAATATTGTCTCAGCGAGATTTAAAATCATCAGCTGAGATATTGAAGAGGACACGTTTTTTTTTTTAACACTATTACTCTAAATAATTCCCCTAAATCGGACTGATTTATTCAGGATCCACACCTGTGTGTTTGATCCATCCTACTGATTTTTTCAGAGGATATCGAGAGTCCAAGGCAAACTCAGGAACCTTCTGCTAAAGTGTATAAAGAAAATGCTGTATAACTACATCTATCAAGGAAGAAAGTATAAAAAAAACCCAAAGGTACATTTTAAAACAGCTCTAAAATCAGTTATGTGCCTTTGTTTAGTAAATTTTTAAGTCAAATTCTGCCGGCCACGAACAATCACCAGCAACTGATGTTGAAAAGTTTATTCACCAGAATTTGCACATCACCAAATGAACAAGTAGAAGATTCCTCTGTTCTTAAATTACTGTGTGGCAAGGACATCTGCAGTTTGTGGGACCATGAAAATGTGATTACATATAATGAATAATTTGGGGACCGTCCTGTGATGATCCCGTAATATTTTCTGTATCCACTAGGTTTTGGCGCTCTGCAATATCAGTATCTATAATAAAATGATACCCGCCATTAACATTTGTCATAGATTCCTCAATTTTAGCTGCTTTATTTGAGGATAACTTCGAAACTGACTCATGACTAAATGCAGGGTTAACAAAATCGATCAAATCAACCGCAATATCAGTTTGCACACACTATTAAGGTACAGTTTAACCCAACTTTTAACTCTGTTTAGTTCTGCTTAATGTGTTTTTTTCCCAGGCCTGCAAATGAGCAAAAGTTTATAGGGTTTACTACTCTCTATTAAACAGCTAGATTGAAGTCTGACGGATTATATTTATTTATTTATCTATTATAACTAGGGCTATCAAACAATGAAAACCTTTTAATCACAATTTAATCGCAAATTGTATTTTATATCTGAAAGGATATACATTCATTAGGCATTTTAAAATGCTATTTTGCAATAGATAACGCTAGTTACAATTACACCCTAACAGAAGGTGTTAGAAAAATACAAATGTCAACATTTTATTTTATCAAGCTACAGGCATTAGGTTTGTTTTAAGAGTTTGCTTTCAGGAAGGTACCATTGTTTTTAACCTTAGATAAAATGGTTTCCTCAGACAAAGAATGTCTCCTTTCTCTAACTGCGCATAAAGCTGGTGATTTGGTCATCACCCACAATGAAACTTGCTCCCTTCTGTGTTTACCCCCATGTTGTAAACTCAAGCCTGTGATTAAATCCTCCTGACCTCATGTGATGTGTGACAATAAAGACAAGGGGACAGAGGCAAAACCCCGTGTCCGTGTTGGTTTTCCCTCCAGGACAAAGAGGCCATTCATCACAACCCTAACAGAAGGCATCTTCCCTTTTTTGTGTTTTCCCAATTTATAATGCCTCAAACAGATGTTCAATGTTCTGCCAAATTTTTAACAACTTTTCCAAACTTCTAACCACTTTCTAACTTTTAGGCTACAGTTCAAAATAAAAAGTTTTCTCCAAAACTCACCAAACTGCAGGCCGTGGTCTCTCTCCAATGCAACTCACCCAATCAGCTTGCTGCTAATACCTCAAATGCTTTACTGCATTGAAACTTGTCCTGCACTTCAACAAACATCATTAATGCATCCACCTTTTTTTTTATTTTCCAAATTCCCCTTTAGTTTTTATTTTCACCCATATTTTTACTTATCACTTTTACTTAACAAAATTAAACTGCTCCCCAGTCACTGCTCTTATCTTTAGGCCCACGCACGCGGAGAAATTCACACACACACACATACACACCCCCACTCTCCGCTGAGTTGCAGGGTCCAACCAATCTCTCCTTCTCTCAAAACCATGGATCCCATATTACCGAGACATTCAAAACATCAGACAAGACATAACAAATATAACATTTAAGACAGACAGCCTTGCGCGCGCAGAGGGTCTCCTTTTAATACCCTTCCACTCGACGAAACCAACTATTCATTTTAATACCACCTCGGTCTAATCGTCATGCAATCAGAATCCCCGTTCTGATGCTAGAGAACAATGTAAATGTTCCCTTGGGGCCCCTTTTTTTAATCTCTTATCTTCTGTAACAGCTCACTCTTAAGGTCTTGCTGCTCTTAGCCTCAACTTAAAGATATTACGTATTCTTGGCCGTTCCTATCGCTACGTTTCTGTGGAGAGTCCCCTTTCTCCGAGGTAACGTTCCACCACAGTCTTAAAATTCACCAGACTCGTCAGTCCTGGAGAGGGAGCGACCAACTTCCGAGACTATTTTTTATTCTTTAGATTTTTAACCTTTTTATTGTCTTTTTATTTTATTTTTCGACAGCCTCACCACTTGGCTTCTTGGCTTTTATCTCTTTTATTGTTTCTACCTTATTTTACGTTTTTTTGACGTAGACATACAAATAAATCCCATTCAATCATTTCTCGGTTTCAACATAAATTCCATTCAAACCTAGTTGTACTGTTCAGCCTCTGATATTTTGAGAAGAGAGAAACTTAAACCACAGCACCACAGAAATTTGGCCTAAACAGCTAACATTCTGCCAATGGAGAAAATTCTCCTTACATTTTTCCGGTCGACCGGCGATGCTGCAGAATAAGTCCTCTTTTCGTGTCCAATTATCAAACAGACCCTCACTCACAGCCAAAATCCGAGGGGTTTCGGCACCATGATAAGATGGGGTTTCACCGGCTTGCTGTTACATGTCTATTAAAAACCCATCTTTCCCAGTTCCGGATTTGGCTATAAATGAGGAAGCATTGATCAGAGGTAAAACGGTTTAAATACATATTTAATTCATAGAAATTAAATATGGAGACAGAGTTACATTACCAATCGAGATCTTTCACCGCGCGGTCGAGAAGTCTGTCTGTCTGTCTGAAGTAAGTTTTACCAAGACAATCCTTTTATCAACTTTAAACTCCTCCTGCATGGCTCAGTGGGAGGATGACTGACCCCCTCTCCTTCTGACCACCCCCTCGGGGCAATAAAACTCCCTGTTTATCTTACGCTGGAGCAGGAAGCGACAGACCCCACTCTGCTTTCCTCAGTAACCCCAACTAAGATATATTTTTAATTCTTAACACCACCCCGCCCCTGGTTGGGATTGAAACAGAACAGGAGTGGGGCTTAGAATTCACACATAACACACAGACAGAGATAAAGACATAATGTTCAAGTTGAATGCACTGACAATACCTCCTGAGAAGCTAAAAGCATACAAATAGTCCTTAGCATCGGATTAAATTTAAATGTTCAGGTCAAAGCAGACAGATAGCAGTCACTTTACTAAACCACGTATTATTGTGCAATTGCATGAATCTATCAGATAAACCTTTGTCTTTTCCAAAGGAGTAAAAAAGTGTTCTTTCTAACCAGTTAAATTATCTGCAGATATTCCAGATCGGGGGGGAGCAGAAGGATCCAGTTGTTTTTGTAGCTGTGCACCAACGGTTATGAATACACCGTACCAAACCTTCACCTTTGCTCTTCCAGGCAGCTCTAAACAAAGAGCGGACTGCTAGCTCAACAGCAGCGTCAATTATGTTGCTGTCAGCCATGTCTCTGTTAAGATCGCTACGTGAGGCAATCCTCAGTCAGATCTCGTCCAGTTTGTGATCTAATGTTGGCCAGGAGGAGACCAGGCAGAGCTGGCCTGTGTGGGTTAGCCTTTAGCCTGGCGCACAGTCCCACTTTCTTACCTCATTTCCTCTTGTGGTTCCTCTACCTTTTGGCCTTAGAGGCAGGTTGATTAAAACATCTGTTGTTCACTGCAGTTCAGGTTGAATAAAGTTTGGTTTTGGCGGACCATAGACGGGGGTTTTTCCCCAGTTCTAGAAACTCAGCCTTTCCGTACTGGATAATGCTTGGAGTGGTGATAACAAAAAGACAAACATAATGAGCTGAGAGCCTCAGGTGTCTTTGGGGGCCAGCGACGCCATCTTGGGTAAACCTGACCGTAGACAAAACACGGTGAGAGTACCATATTCATTGAAGCTTTGCATTGAAGCTTTGCATATGAATCCTTGTCTCATAGTCTGAGGAAACGGTTCATCATTTCAAGCAAACAGTTGCGGTCCTAGACCATCCTACTTCTAAAATCTACTTTATCCTGCCCAAGCTAGTAAGAAAAACAACAAACTAAGTAAAATTTACAAGTAATATCCTCTGGCAGCTGGAAAAGGGGGTTTGGAGCCAATAACGTCTCCATTGAATGGGTCGGGCTGTACAATTTTATTTCACAATTCTATTTACGGGAAGCAAAAAAAACTGCAGTTGACTACAAAAAAAACAAGGAGGTCTATGTCACTTACTCAGAAAATCTTCATTTGATTTTTACACCGGGGGTTCAACAATGGCTCTGACCTGGGGTCTTCAATCTGAAAGAGGAAGGAAATTAGCTCATATCCACACAAGATATCAAAGCTATGGTGAGCTATCTTCTTCGAAGGAATGGAATGGAGGAAAGCCAAACTTGCATGCAAGTTATTTAATCCACCTGTTGCTAGACAGTGTCCTCAGCGTAACATACGGCGTACACTACGGAGTAAAAAGCATTGTAATGTTGTAAGCACGCTCCTTTTATACTGCGAGAGGGGAACTAAGGCTGCTGTTTATTTGTAGACAAATTTACAAGTGACATTTATGGGTTTAAGAAGAAATAATTCTGTCAAACCTCAAAGAACATGCAAAACTGTGCAGTTCAGACCCAGTACTGTACAGACCATTCCTCATGATATTTGTGTAACTTCCTGTAGTGTAATCAGTGCAGCAACCTTGTTGTGCAACTAACCCGCACCAACTTCTAACTTTCAGCAATCCTAAGTCTTCCATCTACTCTCACATGTAGATTAAATGATCCAAGATAAACATGACCTCAAATAGCTAAAAACAAGTATTTGAAAAGGACACGCATTTTTCTGTCCACTTCAATGGTTCTGCTGGTGTGTTTGCTGCAGGGAACCACAAAAAAGCCCAAGAAACCTGATCGCAAGGAACGGATCAGTGAGCAGACCTACCAGCTTTCCAGATGGACACCGCTCGTCAAAGATCTCATTGAGGTACTGCTCATTTAATAATAATAATAATAATAATAATAATAATAATAATAATAATAATAATAATAATAATAATAATAATAATAATAACTCAGTATTTTAGATATACAGACTGTGTTTTGCTTGTGTTGCTACAGGATGCGATTGAGGACAAACTGGACCCAAAACAGTACCCATACATTTCTCAGCGACAAGTTTCTGCCAAAGCCAGTGCTCCTTCAAGGTGCATTTTTTATGCACATATCACATGATACAAATACAGTTAAATATTTGACCCACCAATAAGTGGGATATTGTTTCTCTTGCAAGAAGTTAGATGTCCCTAAATTATAAACCTTCTCTTTTTAGTATTGTACTAAATAAGTTTTTTCTCATCATCCAGTGCTCGCTATGGTAACTGGCATAAGAACAGAGGCCCCACAGAAATGAAGACAGGTCCCAGGATCATAGTCTTCATAATTGGAGGCTTGACATACAGTGAGATGCGCTGTGTGTATGAAGTCACACAGGCCAATGGCAAATGGGAGGCTCTGATTGGTAAGTTTACTGAAGCAGCGACTATGTTTAGGGTCTGGATTTATTTTTGTATGAAATATATCAGAAAAAAACTGTTGAATAGCTTTTAAATTATGACAAGGCGATAGGATTTGTTGAGTTGTAGGATACAGTTTTTTTTTTAACACATGGGAAACAAAACGTACCACTGTATTTGCATTATACTTTAAAACTTTACTTTTCTAGATTTTGTAGACCATCATTAATATTTAACACTGTATTTCATATGAAGGTGTCTAAAACTGAATTCAGTGAGACAAAATCTAAACTGAACTCTCCAATGACACTGAGCAGTGCTGCCATACTGTGTGTTAATATGGCAAATCCTGGACAGTGTGGGAGTGTCTCTTTAAATGATCATCACACTGTTAGAGCCAATATGTTAGGTGAACTTATTGGAGTTTATTGAGAGTCAAATGTATGAAGGAGAAAGGAACAGTTTGTTTAATCATCTGGATTTTAAAACGGAATCAGTGCCAAGGTAACCCTCACCCATATCCACAGCCTTATTTGATAATCTGTCAACATTTTTTACATCTTAGTAAGACTCAAGTTCAGTCTAATGTTTGCATCATTATAGTTGTCTTGAACAAGCTTTGCTGCAGGGTTTCATCTCTACTGAGTGAACAGGATTTTCTCCTCCTGTAGGTTCCACCCACATCCTCACCCCCCCTAAATACCTAAAGGAGCTGCAGCACCCAGACTTCTTGGACCCCAACGCTCTACCAGAGGCCCCAGAGGAAACGCCGGCACAATAAAAAAGATGTTCTAAGGTAAATATACAAATGTTGCGCTCACCTGTGTTAGCTGCTGGCTGTCGGACAAACCTCTGCACCGTTCCCTTAACTTCACCGTGTTCTGTTGTTAAAGGTGGATCGGTCTTTCATTGGGAAGTCACTGACCTTGATCCCAGTGATTTTGTTAACATTTTGAACCTGTGGTGAACTCATCCAAAGCCTGTCCCATTCCTAGCTTCATAATTACTAGTTAGTCATACACAATAAATAATGTTCTAAAGAACTTTAAGGTCATGAAGTTACAGACAACCCTGTGGAATCTGTGGACAACTCAGGTTGAGCATTCTCAAATGTGGCCCCAGTCACCCTAAAATAAAGTGTGTTTTAGTTCTTTATAAGCAGAAAGATGGCAGTGGAGCTGAGTGTTTTCCAATGAAATTGGCATTCATGCTCTTGTAGTATTGATTAGAGAATAAACACAGTTTCTTTATTTTTCAAGTTTTTTAAAGATTGAAATCGTTTGTTATGAAATGTTTTTATAATTAATGATTATGAAATAAGTACCTGAAAACCCCTGATGATGCATTTGAGTGTGGAGTTCAAAGGATTACCAAATGGTAGTGATATGAGTTATAGATGAAAGGTCCTGTTAGCAACAGTTGTCCTGAAAGGATCTGAATAGTCTCGCAAACTGTCCGTACAAACTCATTACTAAACAATGTTTAGTAACTGTGAGGTACTGAATTTCCCTTTAGCTGTCTCTGTCATCTGCAGCAAGTCAGAAATCAATTGTTCATCCTGGAAAAAATTAAACTCTCTAAAGAAGATGACAGATCAGTTTATTGAAGGTCATCCCAGCAACATGGCCAATCGATTAACTGGAAACAGATTTTTGGTGAAAAGAAATAAATCCTTCCGATGGGCTCACCACCTGTCGGAGGGGCCAAAGGGGTCGGGTGCATTGTGCAACGGGTAGCAGTAGAGGGCGGGGACCTTGGCGTTCCGATCCTCGGCTGCAGAAGCTGGCTCTTGGGACGTGGAATGTCACCTCTCTGGTGGGGAAGGAGCCTGAGCTTGTGCGCAAGGTTGAGAGGTTCCGACTAGAGATAGTCGGACTCACCTCGACGCACCGCTCTGGCTCCGGAACCAGTCTCCTTGAGAGGGGCTGGACATTCTTCCACTCTGGAGTTGCCCATGGTGAGAGGCGCCGAGCTGGGGTTGGCATACTTGTTGCCCCCCATCTCGGTGCCTGCACGTTGGGGTTTTCCCCGGTGAACGAGAGGGTGGCCTCCCTCCGCATTCGTGTGGGGGGACGGGTTCTGACTGTTGTTTGCGCTTATGCGCCAAACAGCAGTTCAGATTACCCACCCTTTTTGGAGTCCTTGGAAGGGGTACTGGAGAGTGCCCCTCCTGGGGACTCCCTCGTTTTGCTGGGGGACTTCAGCGCTCACGTGGGCAATGACAGTGGGACCTGGAGGGGCGTGGTTGGGAGGAATGGCCCACCTGATCTGAACTCGAGTGGTGTTTTGTTGTTGGACTTCTGTGCTCATCATGGATTGTCCATCACAAACACCATGTTCAAGCATAAGGGTGTCCATATGTGCTCTTGGCACCAGGATACCCTAGGTCGCAGTTCAATGATCGACTTTGTTGTCGTTTCATCTGATCTGCGGCCGTATGTCTTGGACACTCGGGTGAAGAGAGGGGCGGAGCTCTCCACCGACCACTACCTGGTGGTGAGTTGGCTCCGATGGCGGGGGAGGAAGCCGGTCCGACCGGGCAGGCCCAAACGCACTGTGAGGGTTTGCTGGGAACATCTGGCAGAGTCCCCTGTGAGGCGGAGCTTTAACTCCCACCTCCGGGAGAACTTTAAACACGTCCCGAGGGAGGTGGGGGACATTGAGTCTGAATGGACCATGTTCCACGCCTCTATTGTTGAGGCGGCTAGTCGGAGCTGTGGCCGCAAGGTTGTCGGTGCATGTCGCGGCGGCAACCCTCGAACCCGCTGGTGGACACCAGCGGTGAGGGAAGCCGTCAAGCTGAAGAAGGAGTCCTACCGGGCTTTTTTGGCCTGTGGGACTCCGGAAGCAGCTGATGTGTACCGGCAGTCGAAGCGGCAGGCGGCTCGGCTGGTCGTCGAGGCAAAAACTCGGGCGTGGGAAGAGTTCGGAGAGGCCATGGAGAAAGACTTCCCTACGGCTTCGAAGCGATTCTGGTCCACTATCCGGCGTCTCAGGAGGGGGAAGCAGTGCAGTACCAACACTGTTTACAGTGGGGGTGGTGTGCTGCTGACCTCGACTCGGGACGTCGTGCGTCGGTGGGCGGAATACTTCGAAGACCTCCTTAATCCCACCAACATGTCTTCCATTGAGGAAGCAGAGCCTGAGGACTCTGGGTCGGGTTCTCCCATCTCTGGTGCTGAGGTTGCCGAGGTTGTTAAAAAGCTCCTCGGTGGCAAGGCCCCGGGGGTGGATGAGATTCGCCCTGAGTACCTTAAGGCTCTGGATGTTGTGGGGCTGTGTTGGTTAACGCGGCTCTGCAACATTGCGTGGACATCGGGGGCAGTTCCCCTGGATTGGCAGACTGGGGTGGTGGTCCCCCTATTTAAAAAGGGGGACCGGAGGGTGTGTTCTGGAAAGGAGGGTCCGTCGGATAGTCGAATCTCGGATTCAGGAAGAGCAGTGTGGTTTTCGTCCTGGACACTGGACCAGCTCTTTACCCTCAGCAGGATTCTTGAGGGGGCATGGGAGTTTGCCCAACCAGTCTACATGTGCTTTGTGGATCTGGAGAAGGCATTCGACCGTGTCCCCCGGGGGATCCTGTGGGGGGTACTCCGGGAGTATGGAGTACCGAACCCTTTAATAAGGGCTGTCAGGTCTCTGTACGACCGGTGTCAGAGTCTGGTCCGCATTGCCGGCTGTAAGTCGGACTCGTTTCCAGTGAGAGTTGGACTCCGCCAAGGTTGCCCTTTGTCACCGATTCTGTTCATAACTTTTATGGACAGAATTTCTAGGCGCAGCCAAGGTGTTGAGGGGATCCGTTTTGGTGGCCTTAGGATTGCGTCTCTGCTATTCGCGGATGACGTGGTCCTATTGGCTTCATCAGGGCGTGATCTACAGCTCTCACTGGAGCGGTTCACAGCCGAGTGCGAAGCGGCCGGGATGAAAATCAGTGCCTCCAAATCCGAGACCATGGTCTTGAACCGGAAAAGGGTAGAGTGCCTTCTCCGGGTTGGGGCGGATGTGCTGCCCCTAGTGGAGGAGTTCAAGGATCTTGGGGTCTTGTTCACGAATGAGGGGAAGATCGAGCGGGAGATCGACAGGCGGATTGGTGCAGCGTCTGCTGTGAAGCGGGCGCTGTACCGATCCGTTGTGGTGAAGAGAGAGCTGAGCCAAAAGGCGAAGCTCTCGATTTACCGGTCGATCTACGTTCCTACCCTCATCTATGGTCACGAGCTTTGTGTCGTGACCGAAAGAACGAGATCCCGGATACAAGCAGCTGAAATGAGTTTTCTCCGTAGTGTGTCTGGGCTCTCCCTTAGAGATAGGGTGAGGAGCTCAGTCATCCGGGGAGGACTCAGAGTAGAGCCACTGCTCCTCCACGTCGAGAGGAGCCAGTTGAGGTGGCTCGGGCATCTGGTCAGGATGCCTCCTGGACGCCTCCCTGGAGAGGTGTTCCGGGCACGTCCCACCGGGAGGAGGCCCAGGGGAAGACCCAGGACACGCTGGAGGGACTATGTCTCCCGGCTGGCCTGGGAACGCCTTGGGATTCCCCCTGACGAGCTGGCCCAAGTGGCTGGGGAGAAGGACGTCTGGGCCTCCCTACTGAAGCTGCTACCCCCGCGACCCGACCCCGGATAAGCGGAAGAAGACGGACGGACGGAGAAATAAATATCTTCTGTGACCAGCAATACTGCTTCAAAGCTTATCTTTTATATAAAACATTGGAACGTAATTGATTTAAATGACATGAAAGAACTATAGTGTCATACTCCAAAAAATATCTTCAATGAACAAGAAGGGCAGGTGCACACTTGTTTTCTGCAAGGATTTGCTCTGCGAGTCTGTTAGGCATAAATAAAGCGCAGCCAGACACTTTACTAACTCAGTGGCAGCATATTACTGCAGAACAAACCTTGTAAGACAAACAGGAACACTCTTTGTGTGTCTTGGTGTTCATTTCATCTTCCTTTCTTATTTTCCTGATAGTGTCTTATCCTAGCTGTTCTGCATCTCCCGAGGCATCTAGGAGTGTTTCTTTTTTTCTTTTTTTGTGGCCATGTTTCCTGGTGGCCCTATAGTTATTTCTTTGGCCTGTTTTGTTGGTAAATGTTAAAGGAGCAATAAGTAAGAAACTTACTATAAAATGAACCAAAATCATTCTCGTTTGTCACCCAGGATGGATGTAACATTCCCTATAAACAACCAGTCCTCTCCATCAAACATGTCTTAGTCAAGTCTTTCTCCTTTCAAACCTAGAGGTACGGTGCAGAACTACTTCGGTGCAGTTTGTAGCCTGTGTTTACTTCCTGGTTCCTGAGCCAATCATATGAGAGTTCCCAGGGTCCCCAAAACACTTGATATTTTATCTTGGCAAAAGAGCAGCAGCTTGTAAACCTGGAAGCCAGTAAAAGAAGTGGACCAGAAATAGAACAGATACAGGGTCATTCTCTAATTTAGGGTACATTTCATGTCAGCAAAAAAGCACAAGAGCACTGTCCTTTCTCAGTGGAACATTAAGTGTCTCAATAAAGTATATTAATTCAGTGTTACATATCTGTTATCTGCAGAGCTTAAACATTAACTGTTTTTACATTATTTTAATTAAAAACATGTTTTTACTTCATAGTTTGTCAACTATGTTATGGACAAACAGGGTGTTATAAAAACAATTCAATTCAGTCTTGCACTTGAAATGAAATGCAATTTAGAAGGCTCTTGAGTCTATTTCTGCCACACAATTGTTATTTAAAATGATTTTAATAATCAACCTTTTTTTAAAGTTTAACATGCAATGCATTTATAACTGTCCTTATGGACAATGATGTTTTTCATCATATATCTCTATTAAAGGCATACTATGCAACATTTTTCAGTTAATTAATGTGTTCCATACCGTTTTGGATGATTAAATGAGTCATTTCAGGTCGAACAAAGGTTTTCTCGGCCGCCCTGGGGGTCTGTGGGGGAAATACCGCACTTGCAATGCAAGAGCCCTCGGCTAGCACACACAGAAGTCTCGCTTTACGGCGAATGTGTTTTTGCCCTGCCATTCACTATATGCACGCGCGAAAGCAACAACAAAGAACCGCGTGTTAACGTCAAATAAACATGCAAGCATATCGAGTTTTATTAGTATTATTATTATTATTTTATTTTATTTTTTTATGTTGGCGAGACGCTACCGCGGCGGCCGCGGCGAGGTGGCGGCCGCGGCTGCGGCTTGGCGAGGCGGCGGCGGTAGCGTCTCGCCAACATAAAAAAAAAAATAAAAAAAAATAATAATAATAATAATAAAACTGGCGAGGTGGCGGCGGCGGCGGCAGCCGCGGCTTGGCGAGGTGGCGGCGGCGGCGGCAGCCACGGCTTGGCGAGGCGGCGGCTTGCCAAGATAGCGCTGCGGGAAGCTTGATGTTCATACCTTCACTGTGTTAGTCATTGTTTGTACTGCCGTTTTTTCCACTTTTCGTTGCGTTCGCCTGTCTGCTAAGCTCAAAACAACCGCGCCTGTCTTGACGGAGAAACCAGAACAGCTGAGCATCTTTACAACAGTGCACTTTTACTTTCGCCCTCTGGGGGGAGCCTCGCTGGAAAATCAACCCCGGTTGCATAGTATACCTTTAAAGTTATTTTTGATCATTAAAAAAGATGTTATAGTAAACTCCAACCTATGCAAATACGTAGAATGCTTAAAAATGTCAGAAACATCAATATTGGCTATTTTAACTTTAAAAATCTAAGTGTAACCTAGGTGACAATGAAAATCACACGGTTGACACTAGTAACCTAGTTGACTGGACATATTGTTAACCATGGGCAACATTTTATTCATGAGACAGAATTTAATTAGCAAAGTTGCTTTCGGTGAAAACCTCTTTTATTTAATTATTAAACACTACAAACATGACAGAATAGGGATTGCTCATAGTAATAGTAATTATAAAATCCCAAACAAATCCTTTTGAAGTTTTTATGCATTCAGAATGCACTGATAAAATGCAACACGAACTCTTAGTAATTCATTTCTCAGCTCAATTCAAGTAATTTAATAATTCCAAAAAACTCTAAAAAGATATTCAATAGAACAGTAGGCGGATGGATGCAACAGAGCCTTTAAAAAACAATGCTATCCAAACTTATTTTTTTTGCATTCAGTATGCAAAAAAATAAGTTTGGTGAAACACTGCACACAAAACATATAATTTTATAGAGAATGCCTCTAAATGAACATCAAGTTAGATCTTTGACAAATTTGACCAGATATCTTGATCAATTTCAACATGGCGGGAATTTACTGGCTTTGGAGGAGGAATAATTCGCAAAACATAACTTAGTTGACCATAATTTAGTTGACAATTTCCATATTTCTTCCCCATAACAAAAATGGTGGACCTAGCCTAGCTAACCACATGTCATTTTTTTGAGCAGGTTAATGTAAGAATTCAACACAAAATTTCATTTTAATAAATAAAACTTTTTAGCCATGACAATGTACATAACATAGTTGATGGTTAATAATACGGCTGTTGACAATATGCTTTTCTACATCAAATATTAAAAAAACTGAGAAGAGACTCACCATGGTGTGTTTGAAATTGCCTCCACAGAGGAAAATGACATCACATGGTGCTGGTCACATGGTCTTGGGACAAACCATTTTTGAGTTGCTGGGGGAGGTTTTGTTTGTAACATAGTTGACCAACATTTTGTGGACACGAATAAATTAATATATTTTAAGTATTAAAATAAATAAATCATATTTGAAACTATTATTTTCCTTTAATATTAAGACTTTTGAAAAATATTGCAAAAATAATTTATTTATTTCAATGGTTTTAATGGATGTTTTTGGACCCTCAACTTTCTCACATTGAAATCGGACATGGACAAAACTGTACATTTAGGGTCATAATGACACATTTTAAGCCAAATTAAGAATATATTGCATTTATTGTCTGTGTGATGTTATTTCATGAAACAAGTTTACACATAAAATGCAATTTGTTTGAAGAAATTTGATTGTATAAGTATATTTAACATCAGTGGACATGCAATGTACCCTAAATTATAGAATCACCCTACAACAGTATAGACCTATTCTGTGTAAGTAAAAAATCAGTGGTATGTCAGAGCAGCAAAGGACCATTGAGGAAATGGCATTTGGCTGTTGTCAGTTCTGTATGTGTTGTTCCGATTTGAAACACTTGGTGTCAGTTCTACTTATTCCTCCTTTAAACTTTCGGTTGTCATTTTGGCACAGGTGTAAAATAAAAATAAAAACCTGTCACTTCCTTCTTTCTGACCAGGGATCCGTGCTGAACATCTTTTACTTGCATGTTATAATATACGTTTATGTTAGGCTTTAAGTCATCCAATCTCATATGGTATGGTTGGAAAATCTTATTATCTGTCATGAAGTAGTTGCCAGTGAGGCTTGCATAGTTCTCTACAGGCATTTTGCCTGAGAACACAAACTCAATCATGCTCGCTTACCTTTTATTGTAACAGTGTAATACAGTTAAGACATAATACACATCATATACAGTAATCTTAGTAAGGAATTCCTTAAACCTCTGAAGCTATGTTGTGGAGTTTTATGTTAGTAGTAAATCCACTTCCCTGGTTATTCTGATTATCCCTGGCTGATTATTGGAGTTTTCCCTAAAAGCATCTTTCATTGTGTTACTTTTAAAGTAGAACCAGCATTTTTTGTATTTTGACAACTGGAAAAATATCAGCTCTTCTTTTGGATACATCTAGACACATTCATTCCCCATTCGGATCACTGAGTGAACACAGGGCATCTGCAACATTCTGACACATTGACTGGTTTTCTGTCCTTGGACAACATTTGATAGATTCTTACCACGTCACATTGGGAACATCCCATAGTGGCTGCAGTTGTATTGGGGTCATAACCCAGCTGTCGAACTATCACAGCTTGGCTTTTAGTCAAACTGATTGGGTTGTTATGATCGTTATGTTGTTTCTGTTCTAACAACCAACCTAAAGAACCGACTGTTCATTGCTGCCTCACACATGCATTCCGCTGCCATTAGCAACTTAATATCTTCAGTCAGTGGTTTTATTTTAAATTTCATTGAGCCTAATTCTACTGCTGAAAATTCTATTTCACACTTAAAAGGTGACTATGGTAGATCATGTTGCCATGGTCATGATGGATTTAATAATTAGCGGATGGGAGGAGGCGTTTTTTTTAGGGCCATTCTCATTAACATAACGAGGTGCAGCCAAACTATAAACTGACAAGCATGGTGAAAGATAGAGGAAGGAAAGAGGCAGCTTTGCAGAACAAACAGAATTTTAAAGAGAAGCTGTACTTTGATGCTGGATTCTGCTAGATGGCTTTGCAGCACTTTTAGAATTTCTTGATATCCAGGTTTTCATCGGTCGGACACATTGTGATGGCATCAGTTGTTCACTCTGCATGTGAATGTTTGGAACCATTCAGCGTGGACCTAATATGAAGACAGGCTTAAGCCTTTCTGATCAAAGAACTCCCAAAGTTTTTCAGACCAAACTCGTTCAACATCTGATTGTTTCATAATGCATTTCAAGACCATTTGATTGATATTTTTCTGAGTCTACAGCTATACCCAGATGGTGAAAAATAACCCTGTACTCTCCTGTGTCTGTCTTCCCAGTATCCACAGAAATCCTCACCCCATTTCGCCTTCTCAAAACCCTGACAGACTTGGAGAACGAAGAGCGGCCCAGTTAATGTGTTCCTTCATCAGCCCCATAACTCAAGGCTCTGTGCCCCAGTTAAACCACCACCTCAAATGTAGCCCTTCATGTTGTATTCTATTGAGCCACTGTTACCTGAAGCTGTTAACTTAAATGGTGAGGTTGTTGGATTTGCTATCCTGAGTTTTGTTGCAGCTTGTTTGTTACATATAGGGAGCTTTCATGGAATGAAAAAACTTATCTGAACTAGTTTAGCTAAACAGGATGGTGTGAAGGGAGCAAGTCCTTTTTCAAAGAGATTCATATGTAAAATAATAGTTGTGTGATCTTAGCAACCATGCTATAATTGTGCAGAGTCATCACATTTCCTGTACAACCATGTGTTTGTCCGAGAAATGCCAGAACAAAGCCTCTCTGTTAATGACGGTTTAGCTCTAGTGCCACCATTTGGTTTGTCTTGTGTATTGTCTCTAGAGTCAACAGTGTTTTGTTCCTGTAGTGATGCAGTTACCTTTTAGCTCCCTGTGTTTGATCCTAATGCTGCTTTTGGGTTTTATTGTAGGGTAACACTTTATTTGAAATCTATTGTCAGAGAAGACTGATGAAGGTATGAACATAAAACAATGTTTTTGTTATTGTTTTGTCTTCTGCATTTGTAAACAGTTAATACGATAATAAAGTGGCTTCCAATAAAAAAATTAAAAAAACCTATTTGTTTTTTGTTAACTACTTACAGCTCTGGCTGGCACACACTTCCATTAATCAAATCTTCCAAGCCGAACTTTCTTGAAGGCATTACCACTGCAGAAATGATGTACTTCCAGTTATTACTTCTGCTTCCTTCAGAGCTCCACTAAATGTAATGTCTGCAGTCAGACACTTCTCAGTGAAAGTCATTCAGGGAGAAAGTTTAAATGCAATGAGAAAGAAGCAAGCAGGAGAAGAAAGTGCTGTATTTGTCCATGAGGCAATAAATCTCCTTCTAAAGATACTTTAGAAGGAGAGAGGGGCATATTTGCAAGCAGGATTTAAAAAGAAATACGAGGACAAAGGTTTGACAAATAGCGGTAGAAGACCTGAAAGTGAAAGTAAGACATCCTGCTGTTAAATTGAGAATGTTATATCGGGATCAGCTTTATTTGACAGGTGGGTTACAGGACGACCGGTTCGCTGGCCACATTGCCTGCTGCCAGTGGTCAGAGGGTCCGTTGGCACCGATGTATGGCAGCATTCCTTGCTAGTTTCCGCTTGCTGGCTGCGCATGTGCATTTCTAGTGTTTATGTATCCAGTCACCTTCCAAATTAGCCGTTCATTGTAGCTCCATTGCTCTCACTGTTTGAAATGGCTGACATTCATAGGAATCAAGCCGCTTACTAGTTTAAGAGAAGAAGAGGAAGGCCTCAGAAGAAAGAAATAAGAGTGTATATGTGAGATTTTTTTCACACGATCCTGAGAAGAGGAAGATGGTCTTGCGCATGCGTAGTTATTCAAAAAGGGAATGAGCATTTCTTACCTACATTTCTGGAAAAATCATCCACTTTGGTCCTTCGTTTAGTTCCATATATCTCGCACTAAACTTTGGCCATCCTCCCTGTGCCAGCTAAAAAAAGCATTGCCGACATGACCATGTTTAATCATGTGGACAGTGTTTTAAGGGTGATGGTTTAACACCCCCTCATGTGGCATTTTGCATTCCGTGATAAAAGAGTTCATTTTTCCTCATCTGAACAGAGCACCTTCTTTTGCTGTGCCCCATGCATATTTTTGTGAGATTATCTTACGACTTTCTTTGAACAATATCTTTTTTGTGTTTCTTCCATAAATATACTATAATATAGTCTATTATAATAGAATATGATATTGAAATGATTCTATTTTATTGAGATGCTCCTGTAGCTGTACAAACACTGCCATTTGCACCTGTCCTACGGTTTACAAGTGTTATCCTTAGAGATCCTTCTGGATTCATGATCTTTATGGTACAAACATGAAGGTGTAGCTGCCAACAAAACCAGAAGAGAGAGCCCTTGCCAAAGTGATGAGCGGTACTGAAAGCATCAGCTAAATGAAGCTCTTTCATTTCGAGAGCTTTGAGGCATGCGAACTATGGCTTAATAAAAAGACTATTTATAGACTCCTTTCCTTCTACAGCTGCATGGAGGATTTAATCAGCATGATACAAATGTGAAGAAAAGAAGTGAGGAGCTTTCTGAATGTGCCTACAGTGAATCCAGGAGAGGCAAGATTCTACAGAATATTCTATCTTTGTATATGAACACAGTTCAGAATGACACTCAAATGGTGACATCTTCAAAACTGAATGCCAATGTCCTGCTGGAATAATGTTCCTCTGTGGTCAGTCTGCCTGAGCTGAATCATTATGAGCGTGCTCAAGGCCAGAGGAGGAGAGGGAGCGTAAGATGCTGTGAGTCATTTCACTGCTATGGAAACCAGTAGTTTCTAGAGACTGATCCACCTCTGCTGTGGCAGCCCATTGTACAACAAAACACATACTTATATAACCAGACCATTGTGTCAAGTTCATACTGAAGGATTTCCATAATGCTCTTTTTGTTGGTAAATTTCATCTCCATGTCTGTAACTGTGTATTTAATTTGTTTATTTGCTTCAACAAATGAGTTGTGTTCCAACTGGAGGAAAACAGCACCAGATGCAGAGTTGTTGAGGTCAGAACAGCATCACCAGAGTAGTGCTGTTTGTCATAGCATGCATCACAATAAACATCATTCCTAACAAGTGTGATGCAAATTTGCATGCTTTAATGCAAAAAAAAAAAAAAACTCCTGAAAATACTAAGTCGGTTGTGTCTGTGTGTCATGTTATCCATGTACATCCTGAGCCAGTGTCTGCCTCAAATGAAATTTCACCATGGTAACACATGGTGATAATAAAAGATTCTTGATTCTTGATTGACTTTGCAGTTTTCAAAATATCCTCTCTTATTAGGTACATCTTGCTAGAAGCAGAATGGTGCCGGTGGTTTGATGGTCTGGGATAAAAGGGATTTTTTCCTTCAGAACTGCCTTAAGGTGTCAGAAGCATCCTTCAGATATCTTGGGAAGATAGCATCAGTCAGCTGCTGCAGAGTTGTCGGCTGTGCATCTATGACATACATTTCTTGTTCGATTGAGATCTGGTGACCGTGAAGGCAGCTGGAGTGCAGTGAACTTATTGTCATGGTTTAGAAACCAGTTTTAGAGAATTTGAGTTGCGTGACATGGTGCATCATCCTGCTGGAAGTAGCCATCAGAAGAAAGCCACTCTGGGGTCATACTCAAGGAACAAACCAAAACTATTACTACAGCAGTTAGGAGTGAAAAAAGGGAGTGTCGAAAGGCCGAACGCAGGTGGAGAAAGTCTAGACTCGTTCACTATGACATCTATAAAGAGAGACTTTACAGTTATAACTAACAGCTAAAAAATGCAAGAGAAACTTTCTTCTCGGAAATGATCAGCAAAAACTTTAATAAAACTCGCGCCTTATTTGCCACAGTCAACAGGATAACAAATCCTCCTGTGTCTGTGGCTTCTGAACTCCACTCCACCAGAGCCTGCAATGAATTTGCCAACTTCTTTACTGAGAAAATCCTAAAAATTAGAGGATCAGTCTGTACATCCATATCAACTCCAGAACCAAAGCTGTCTCCAACTGGAACCTAACTTGACAAAATGTCCCAATTCAGCCAAATAAACCACAAAAG
The DNA here is from genome assembly GCA_037039145.1 of Fundulus diaphanus. NCBI lineage: Eukaryota > Metazoa > Chordata > Actinopteri > Cyprinodontiformes > Fundulidae > Fundulus > Fundulus diaphanus. Next base: position 58,909,859 of record CM073127.1, read on the forward strand.
CTTAGAGGAAATCATTCAGCAGCTAAGTTCCTCCTCCTGCTGCCTCGATGTTCTACCCACAGTTTTCTTCAAGAAAGTTTTGCCTGTCATAGCGTCTTATTTGACTCAGATAATAAACACGTCCCTTCTGTCAGGTGTTTTCCCCCAGTTCCTTAAAACATGAATGATCAAACCACTGTTGAAAAAAAAAATTTGTTGGACAAACTACTTCTGCAGAACTACAGGCCCATCTCAAACTGTAATAGTTTTAGATCTGTCTTAGCTTGTGTTTCTATCTTAGGTTTGGTCTTTGTGGTATTAGGTTCTGGATTGACTTAGTTTTGGTTTCTCCTCCACTTATCCTGTCAGCCAGTTCTCTCTGTCAGTCATTTCACTTCCCATGATTACCTCCACCTGTCCTAGTTAATTAGTCACTTGGTTTCACCTGTCTATTTAAGCTTGCTTCCCCTGTCATTTCTTTGCCAGAATGTCTCAATCCTCATGCCTGACCCTTGTCTGCTTCTGTTTTTTGCCCAACTGGATTCTGGACCTTACCTGCCTGCTGGACCTTGGGTTCTGTTTGCCTGTTGACCCGACCTTTTCCTATCTGTGAGTTACCAAGCCTGTTTAATCCCTTTTTGCTTTTTTTTGAGTTGCCAGTATCTCGGACCTGGTGTGGACCTGTATCTTGGAGTCCCCAGTCTGGACGGTCTCATGAGCTTGGACTCTCCCCTGGATTATTTCCCCCGGTCTGCTGCTGCTCCTTGCAGTTTATTCTGCCGGTCTCCCCTTTGGACTCACCTGAAGACTGTCTCTGTTTTGTTTCTACCTGACCCTCATTTGTTTCTTATTAAACCTCCTAAACGCACTCCCCTGTGTCTGGTTGAATATCGGGTTCAGTTATCCCTATTCATTACAGTACATTCTGGCCAGTCATGAACCCGTCACCAGCACAAGTTTTTTGTTCAGGAAGGTTAATTTTGTTTGACACTACCATGGAGAATCATTCAAGTTTCTCACCAGAGTTTTTTCTAGAAGTTGACGCAGATGTGGTACAGGAGCTCCGTCCGGATTTGTTTCCTGAACCGCCGCTGTTTTTCTCTGTTGACATGGAGAAGCGAGGGTCTCTGCAAACTCAGGCGGAACCGCCTCGCCATGAAGCTCCTACCTCGCTGCGAGGTCCTTCATCTCGCCGTCGAAGGCGAGGACGCCAAGTCTCTGAACAGGTCTCCACTAGTTCTAATCTACGTTCGGTCGAGTTAGTCCAGCGGCCGATTGTTGCTGAGCCTTTGTTCCCAGTTGCCGTCCCCTCTGCTCCTGCTGCCATTTCTTGTTCAGCATGTCAGAGCTCACATCTTTCTGGAGCCGATTCACCAATGGCTCCCTCTAGTGCCGCTCCGGACACCGACTACAAATCCTTGGAGGAGAAAATAAGAACTTTTGCTCCATTAATTAAACGCCTCAGGGGGACTCTTTTAAGCCATTATTCGGCAGAACTGGAGGCTAAATTAAAGGAGTTAGAGGGGCACTATAGATCGGCCCTCCAGGCTTTCTATAGTCGACCGGCCCCTATCCCCGAGGGGCCCTGGAGGGTCCGCCTCTCCCCAAGTCTCCAGAGGGGGCCCTGGAGGGTCCGCCTCTCCCCAAGTCTCCAGAAGGGGCCCTGGAGGGTCCGCCTCTCCCCAAGTCTCCAGAGGGGGTCCTGGAGGGTCCGCCTCTCCCCAAGTCTCCAGAGGGGGCCCTGGAGAGTCCGCCTCTCCCCAAGTCTCCAGAAGGGGCCCTGGAGGGTCCGCCTCTCCCCAAGTCTCCAGAGGGGGTCCTGGAGGGTCCGCCTCTCCCCAAGTCTCCAGAGGGGGCCCTGGAGGGTCCGCCTCTGCCCAAGTCTCATGAGGAGACCCAGGAGGGTTCGCCGCCAGCAGGCGCCGAGGAGAACCAGGAGGGTTCGCTGCCAGCAGGCGCCGAGGAGAACAAGGGGGTTCCACCGCCAGCGGGCACCGAGGAGACCCAGGAGGGTCCGCCGCCAGCGGGCGATGTGGAGACTCAGGGGGGCCCGCCGCCAGCGGGCGACGTGGAGACCCAGGAGGGTTCGCCGCCAGCAGGCAACGAAGGGGTCCAGGAGGAACCGCTTCCGCCCAAGCCCCAAGAAGGGGCCCTGGAGGACCCGCCCTCGATTTCAGCTCCAGTGCCGGCTCCCCGCAGCTTTAAAGCCCAGTGTCCAGTGCCGGCTCCCCGCAGCTTTAAAGCCCAGTGTCCAGTGCCGGCTCCCCGCAGCTTTAAAGCAGAGCATCCAGTGCCGGCTCCCCGCAGCTTTAAAGCACCGTCATCCACAGCCTGTAACTTGGCCTCATCCACAGCCTGTAGCCTGGGGCCTCCTGAAGCCTGTAGCCCGGGGCCTCCTGAAGCCTGTAGCCCGGGGCCTCCTGTAGCCCGGGGCCTCCTGTAGCCCGGGGCCTCCTGTAGCCCGGGGCCTCCTGAAGCCTGTAGCCCGGGGCCTCCTGAAGCCTGTAGTCAGGCCCTGCCCGAAGCCTGTAGTCAGGCCCTGCCCGAAGCCTGTAGTCAGGCCCTGCCCAAAGCCTGTAGTCAGGCCCTGCCCGAAGCCTGTAGTCAGGCCCTGCCCGAAGCCTGTAGTCAGGCCCTGCCCGAAGCCTGTAGTCAGGCCCTGCCCGAAGCCTGTAGTCAGGCGCCGCCACCCGTAGGTATTAGTCAGGCTCCCTTTCAAGCCGCCTGTAGCCAGGCTTCCCCTCTAGCCGCCTGTAGCCAGGCTCACTCCATAGCAGCCTGTAGTCAGGCTTCCCTTCTGGTCGCCTGTAGTCAGGCTTCCCTTCTAGTCGCCTGTAGCCAGGCTTCCCTTCTAGTCGCCTGTAGCCAGGCTTCCCTTCTAGTCGCCTGGCTAGTCGACTCTGGTTCGCTGGGGCCGCCCTCTGGGACGTCCGCCGGACATCCTGACTCGCCGGGGCCGTCCTCCGGGACGTCCGCCGGACATCCTGACTCGCCGGGGCCGTCCTCCGGGACGTCCGCCGGACATCCTGACTCGCCAGGGCCGTCCTCCGGGACGTCCGCCGGACATCCTGACTCGCTGGGGCCGTCCTCCGGGACGTCCACCAGACTTTTGATCTAAATAGGGGTTTTTCCTTTTTTTTTAGACTGTTTGTGCCCTGTTGGGGTTGTTTTTTGTTCATTGTTTGTGTTTGTACATTTGATTCAGACCCTCCATCCTGAAGCCCCCTCCACCCGCCCGATCTAGAGTAGTTTTTCTTTTAGGGCGTCTGGAATCCGCCCTTGAGAGGGGGGTTCTGTAATAGTTTTAGATCTGTCTTAGCTTGTGTTTCTATCTTAGGTTTGGTCTTTGTGGTATTAGGTTCTGGATTGACTTAGTTTTGGTTTCTCCTCCACTTATCCTGTCAGCCAGTTCTCTCTGTCAGTCATTTCACTTCCCATGATTACCTCCACCTGTCCTAGTTAATTAGTCACTTGGTTTCACCTGTCTATTTAAGCTTGCTTCCCCTGTCATTTCTTTGCCAGAATGTCTCAATCCTCATGCCTGACCCTTGTCTGCTTCTGTTTTTTGCCCAACTGGATTCTGGACCTTACCTGCCTGCTGGACCTTGGGTTCTGTTTGCCTGTTGACCCGACCTTTTCCTATCTGTGAGTTACCAAGCCTGTTTAATCCCTTTTTGCTTTTTTTTGAGTTGCCAGTATCTCGGACCTGGTGTGGACCTGTATCTTGGAGTCCCCAGTCTGGACGGTCTCATGAGCTTGGACTCTCCCCTGGATTATTTCCCCCGGTCTGCTGCTGCTCCTTGCAGTTTATTCTGCCGGTCTCCCCTTTGGACTCACCTGAAGACTGTCTCTGTTTTGTTTCTACCTGACCCTCATTTGTTTCTTATTAAACCTCCTAAACGCACTCCCCTGTGTCTGGTTGAATATCGGGTTCAGTTATCCCTATTCATTACAGTACATTCTGGCCAGTCATGAACCCGTCACCAGCACAAGTTTTTTGTTCAGGAAGGTTAATTTTGTTTGACACTACCATGGAGAATCATTCAAGTTTCTCACCAGAGTTTTTTCTAGAAGTTGACGCAGATGTGGTACAGGAGCTCCGTCCGGATTTGTTTCCTGAACCGCCGCTGTTTTTCTCTGTTGACATGGAGAAGCGAGGGTCTCTGCAAACTCAGGCGGAACCGCCTCGCCATGAAGCTCCTACCTCGCTGCGAGGTCCTTCATCTCGCCGTCGAAGGCGAGGACGCCAAGTCTCTGAACAGGTCTCCACTAGTTCTAATCTACGTTCGGTCGAGTTAGTCCAGCGGCCGATTGTTGCTGAGCCTTTGTTCCCAGTTGCCGTCCCCTCTGCTCCTGCTGCCATTTCTTGTTCAGCATGTCAGAGCTCACATCTTTCTGGAGCCGATTCACCAATGGCTCCCTCTAGTGCCGCTCCGGACACCGACTACAAATCCTTGGAGGAGAAAATAAGAACTTTTGCTCCATTAATTAAACGCCTCAGGGGGACTCTTTTAAGCCATTATTCGGCAGAACTGGAGGCTAAATTAAAGGAGTTAGAGGGGCACTATAGATCGGCCCTCCAGGCTTTCTATAGTCGACCGGCCCCTATCCCCGAGGGGCCCTGGAGGGTCCGCCTCTCCCCAAGTCTCCAGAGGGGGCCCTGGAGGGTCCGCCTCTCCCCAAGTCTCCAGAAGGGGCCCTGGAGGGTCCGCCTCTCCCCAAGTCTCCAGAGGGGGTCCTGGAGGGTCCGCCTCTCCCCAAGTCTCCAGAGGGGGCCCTGGAGAGTCCGCCTCTCCCCAAGTCTCCAGAAGGGGCCCTGGAGGGTCCGCCTCTCCCCAAGTCTCCAGAGGGGGTCCTGGAGGGTCCGCCTCTCCCCAAGTCTCCAGAGGGGGCCCTGGAGGGTCCGCCTCTGCCCAAGTCTCATGAGGAGACCCAGGAGGGTTCGCCGCCAGCAGGCGCCGAGGAGAACCAGGAGGGTTCGCTGCCAGCAGGCGCCGAGGAGAACAAGGGGGTTCCACCGCCAGCGGGCACCGAGGAGACCCAGGAGGGTCCGCCGCCAGCGGGCGATGTGGAGACTCAGGGGGGCCCGCCGCCAGCGGGCGACGTGGAGACCCAGGAGGGTTCGCCGCCAGCAGGCAACGAAGGGGTCCAGGAGGAACCGCTTCCGCCCAAGCCCCAAGAAGGGGCCCTGGAGGACCCGCCCTCGATTTCAGCTCCAGTGCCGGCTCCCCGCAGCTTTAAAGCCCAGTGTCCAGTGCCGGCTCCCCGCAGCTTTAAAGCCCAGTGTCCAGTGCCGGCTCCCCGCAGCTTTAAAGCAGAGCATCCAGTGCCGGCTCCCCGCAGCTTTAAAGCACCGTCATCCACAGCCTGTAACTTGGCCTCATCCACAGCCTGTAGCCTGGGGCCTCCTGAAGCCTGTAGCCCGGGGCCTCCTGAAGCCTGTAGCCCGGGGCCTCCTGTAGCCCGGGGCCTCCTGTAGCCCGGGGCCTCCTGTAGCCCGGGGCCTCCTGAAGCCTGTAGCCCGGGGCCTCCTGAAGCCTGTAGTCAGGCCCTGCCCGAAGCCTGTAGTCAGGCCCTGCCCGAAGCCTGTAGTCAGGCCCTGCCCAAAGCCTGTAGTCAGGCCCTGCCCGAAGCCTGTAGTCAGGCCCTGCCCGAAGCCTGTAGTCAGGCCCTGCCCGAAGCCTGTAGTCAGGCCCTGCCCGAAGCCTGTAGTCAGGCGCCGCCACCCGTAGGTATTAGTCAGGCTCCCTTTCAAGCCGCCTGTAGCCAGGCTTCCCCTCTAGCCGCCTGTAGCCAGGCTCACTCCATAGCAGCCTGTAGTCAGGCTTCCCTTCTGGTCGCCTGTAGTCAGGCTTCCCTTCTAGTCGCCTGTAGCCAGGCTTCCCTTCTAGTCGCCTGTAGCCAGGCTTCCCTTCTAGTCGCCTGGCTAGTCGACTCTGGTTCGCTGGGGCCGCCCTCTGGGACGTCCGCCGGACATCCTGACTCGCCGGGGCCGTCCTCCGGGACGTCCGCCGGACATCCTGACTCGCCGGGGCCGTCCTCCGGGACGTCCGCCGGACATCCTGACTCGCCAGGGCCGTCCTCCGGGACGTCCGCCGGACATCCTGACTCGCTGGGGCCGTCCTCCGGGACGTCCACCAGACTTTTGATCTAAATAGGGGTTTTTCCTTTTTTTTTAGACTGTTTGTGCCCTGTTGGGGTTGTTTTTTGTTCATTGTTTGTGTTTGTACATTTGATTCAGACCCTCCATCCTGAAGCCCCCTCCACCCGCCCGATCTAGAGTAGTTTTTCTTTTAGGGCGTCTGGAATCCGCCCTTGAGAGGGGGGTTCTGTAATAGTTTTAGATCTGTCTTAGCTTGTGTTTCTATCTTAGGTTTGGTCTTTGTGGTATTAGGTTCTGGATTGACTTAGTTTTGGTTTCTCCTCCACTTATCCTGTCAGCCAGTTCTCTCTGTCAGTCATTTCACTTCCCATGATTACCTCCACCTGTCCTAGTTAATTAGTCACTTGGTTTCACCTGTCTATTTAAGCTTGCTTCCCCTGTCATTTCTTTGCCAGAATGTCTCAATCCTCATGCCTGACCCTTGTCTGCTTCTGTTTTTTGCCCAACTGGATTCTGGACCTTACCTGCCTGCTGGACCTTGGGTTCTGTTTGCCCGTTGACCCGACCTTTTCCTATCTGTGAGTTACCAAGCCTGTTTAATCCCTTTTTGCTTTTTTTTGAGTTGCCAGTATCTCGGACCTGGTGTGGACCTGTATCTTGGAGTCCCCAGTCTGGACGGTCTCATGAGCTTGGACTCTCCCCTGGATTATTTCCCCCGGTCTGCTGCTGCTCCTTGCAGTTTATTCTGCCGGTCTCCCCTTTGGACTCACCTGAAGACTGTCTCTGTTTTGTTTCTACCTGACCCTCATTTGTTTCTTATTAAACCTCCTAAACGCACTCCCCTGTGTCTGGTTGAATATCAGGTTCAGTTATCCCTATTCATTACAGTACATTCTGGCCAGTCATGAACCCGTCACCAGCACAAGTTTTTTGTTCAGGAAGGTTAATTTTGTTTGACACTACCATGGAGAATCATTCAAGTTTCTCACCAGAGTTTTTTCTAGAAGTTGACGCAGATGTGGTACAGGAGCTCCGTCCGGATTTGTTTCCTGAACCGCCGCTGTTTTTCTCTGTTGACATGGAGAAGCGAGGGTCTCTGCAAATTCAGGCGGAACGTCGAAGGCGAGGACGGCAAGTCTCTGAACAGGTCTCCACTAGTTCTAATCTACGTTTGGTCGAGTTAGTCCAGCGGCCGATTGTTGCTGAGCCTTTGTTCCCAGTTGCCGTCCCCTCTGCTCCTGCTGCCATTTCTTGTTCAGCATGTGAGAGCTCACATCTTTCTGGAGCCGATTCACCAATGGCTCCCTCTAGTGCCGCTCCGGACACCGACTACAAATCCTTGGAGGAGAAAATAAGAACTTTTGCTCCATTAATTAAACGCCTCAGGGGGACTCTTTTAAGCCATTATTCGGCAGAACTGGAGGCTAAATTAAAGGAGTTAGAGGGGCACTATAGATCGGCCCTCCAGGCTTTCTATAGTCGACCGGTCCCTATCCCCGAGGGGGCCCTGGAGGGTCCGCCTCTCCCCAAGTCTCCAGAGGGGGCCCTGGAGGGTCCGCCTCTGCCCAAGTCTCACGAGGAGACCCAGGAGGGTTCGCCGCCAGCAGGCGTCGAGGAGAACCAGGAGGGTTCGCTGCCAGCAGGCAGTCCAGGACCCCTTCGTTATTCATTACACAAACCTCCCCTTTATCAGTAAGTTTATTGAAAAAGCTGTATTTCAACAGTTAAACACTTCTTAACAATGACCGGCCGCTTTGACGTTTTCCAGTCAGGCTTCCGTGCTCACCACAGTACAGAGACCGCCCTTATCAAGGTGTTTAATGACATCCATATAAATACAGACTGTGGAAGAACCACAGTGCTGGTATTATTGGACCTCAGTGCAGCATTCGATACAATCGATCAGTCTATTCTGTTAGAGTGCCTGGAAATCTGGGTCGGCCTTTCTGGTACAGCTCTCCACTGGTTTAAATCCTACTTAAAGGACAGGGACTTTCTTGTGTTAGTAAGTAACTTTAAATCCCAGACGACAAAAATTACACGTGGGGTTCCCCAAGGGTCCATCCTGGGTCCCCTCCTATTCAATATCTACATGCTCCCTTTAGCTCAGATCATAAAAAACAACATCAGCTACCATAACTATGCAGACGACACACAGCTCTATATCACCATGTCACCAGGTGACTATGAACCAATTCAAGCACTGAGTAAATGCATAGAAGAAATCAATGCATGGATGTGCCAACATTTTCTTCAACTGAATAAAAACAACTGAAGTAATAATTTTTGGACCAATAGAGGAGAGATCAAAAGTTAGCACACAACTTCAGCTGCTTCAGCTAGTAACCGCTGATCAGGCCCGAAATCTGGGTGTGGTGATGGACTCAGGCCTGAACCTCCAAAAGCATCTAAAGACCATTACAAGGTCGGCTTTCTATCACCTGAAGAACATTTCCAGGGTTAAAGGACTAATGTCTCAGCAGGATCTGGAAAAACTAATCCATGCGCTTATATTTAGTAGATATGTCTGCCAAAAAAGTCGATCAGTCAACTGCAGCTGATGCAGAACGCTGCTGCCTGCATCCCCACTAAGACTAAGAAAGTAGAGCACATCACCCCTTACTATTTCAATTCAATTCAATTCAATTCAATTTTATTTATATAGCGCCAAATCATGAAACATGTCATCTCAAGGCACTTTACAAAATCAAGTTCAATCATATTATACAGATTGGGTCAGATTATACAGATTGGTCAAAATGTCCTATATAAGGAAACCAGTTGATTGCATCAAAGTCCCGACAAGCAGCATTCACTCCTGGGGAACCGTAGAGCCACAGGGAGAGTCGTCTGCATTGTACATGGCTTTGCTGCAATCCCTCATACTGAGCAAGCATGAAGCGACAGTGGGAAGAAAAACCACCCATTAACGGGAAAAAAAAAACCTCCGGCAGAACCGGGCTCAGTATGAACGGTCATCTGCCTCGACCGACTGGGGTTACAGAAGACAGAGCAGAGACACAACAAGAGAGACAAAAAAGCACAGAAGCACACATTGATCTAGTAATCTGTTCTACATTAGATGGTAATAGTCGGTGATCTGTCCTCCCTGGATGATTTCACAGTCAACAGAACGTCAGACCAGGTGTACCTACTATGAAGAAAAAAGAGAGAGAACAAAAAGTTAAAAGCTGAAATGACAACAGTCATTTCAATGTAATGCAATGCAAATCTGGAGAACAGTAGACTGGAGAACAGTAGAAATCAGTAGAGTGAGAAAAATAGGCCCTGATGTCCTCCAGTAGCCTAAGCCTATAGCAGCAAAACTATAAAGGTAGCTCAGAGTAACATGAGCCACTCTAGTTATAAGCTTTGTCAAAAAGGAAGGTTTTAAGATTAGTCTTAAAAGTAGACGGGGTGTCTGCCTCACGGACCAAAACTGGGAGTTGGTTCCACAGGAGAGGAGCCTGATAGCTGAAGGATCTGCCTCCCATTCTACTTTTAGAGACTCTAGGAACCACCAGCAGACCTGCAGTCTGAGAGCGAAGTGCTCTGTTAGGAACATACGTGGTAATCAGAGCTCTGATATATGATGGAGCTTGATTATTAAGGGCTTTATACGTTAGAAGAAGAATTTTAAATTCTATTCTTGATTTAACAGGAAGCCAATGAAGGGAAGCTAAAATTGGAGAAATATGATCCCTCTTGTTGATTTTCATCAGAACTCTTGCTGCAGCATTTTGGATCAGCTGAAGACTTTGAACTGCATTTTGTGGACTTCCTGATAGTAAAGAATTACAATAGTCCAGCCTTGAAGTAACAAATGCATGGACTAGTTTTTCAGCATCACTCCTGGACAGAATGTTTCTAATTTTGGCGATATTCCGGAGGTGAAAAAAGGAAACTCTGGAAACCTGTTTAATATGGGATTTAAATGACATGTCTTGGTCGAAAATAACACCAAGGTTTTTTACTTTATTACCAGAGGCCAAGTTAATGTCATCCAGATTAAGTGATTGGTTAAGAAGTTTATTTTTTGAGGACTCTGGCCCAAAGATTACAACTTCGGTCTTGTCAGAATTTAGATGCAGGAAATTTAAAGTCATCCAGCTTTTGATGTCATCAAGACATGACTGCAGTCGAAGTAATTGATTGGATTCATCAGCATTTATGGATAAATATAGCTGAGTGTCATCAGCATAACAGTGGAAATTAATCCCATGCTGTCTGATAATTTTGCCGATCGGAAGCATATATATAGTAAAGAGAATTGGTCCAAGGACTGAACCCTGTGGTACTCCACAGGTGACCCTAGAGTTTGAGGAAGATTTATTATTAACATGAACAAACTGGAATCTGTCCGACAGATAAGATTTAAACCAGCCTAATGCTTTCCCCTTAATCCCTACAGTATGTTCAAGTCTTTGTAGGAGAATATTGTGATCAACTGTATCAAATGCAGCACTAAGATCTAACAGGACAAGTACAGACACAAGTCCATTATCTGAGGCCATGAGAATATCATTAGTGACCTTCACCAGAGCCGTTTCAGTGCTATGATGAGCTCTGAAGCCTGACTGAAACTCCTCAAGTAGGTCATTGCTTTGTAAATGTTCACAAAGTTGATTAGCAACTACTTTCTCAAGAATTTTAGATAAGAAAAGAAGATTAGATATAGGTCTGTAGTTTACTAGCTCATCTTGATCAAGAGAAGGTTTCTTGGACTGTGAACACCACGTCACTGGTGAAGAGGGCACAGAAACGACTGTACTTTCTGCGGAGGATGAGGAGAGCCCGCCTGCCCCCGCCCATCCTCACGACCTTCTATAGAAGCACCATAGAGAGTATTCTGACCAGCTGTCTCTCTGTGTGGTGTGGAGGCTGCAGTGCCTCCGACTGGAAGAACGTGAGGAGAGTGGTGAGGACAGCAGAAGGGATCATCGGGGCTCCTCTTCCCTCCATAAAAGACATTTCATCGCAGCGCTGTGTGTCTCGAGCCCGTAACATCATCAGGGACCCCTCACACCCCCACCACAGACTATTCTCCCTGCTGCCCTCTGGAAAGAGGTTTCGCAGCATCCGCTGCAGGTCCACTAGGTTCTGTAAAAGCTTTTTCCCTGCTGCAATCAGACTGTTGAACTGCTGAACTGCTAAAGTATAAAAACGGACTGTGTACCACATTCGATTCGCTGATCTGCACATTTGCACACTTGCACATTGTATTAAATTGCTGCTGCACCTTAGCGGGAAACGCACTGCAAAACTGTGTACAATGCAACTGTCTACTTTTTAAATCACTGCTGCACCTTACTGCATATTTGTTTACATTTGTTTTACACTGTTTACATTTCAACTGCCTACTGTTCACTGCTGCACTTTATCCGGAAGTCAATTGAAACTTATCCTGTAAGTGACTGCGATTTATCACTGCACTTTATCCTGTACTGTAATTCACCGCAAGGTATCCTGTAGAGTTACTGCAATCTTTCTGAGCTGTGTGAAAACGAAATTTCGTTCTGTATGCACTCTGTGTATACAAAATGACAATAAAGAAAGTCTAAGTCTAAGTCTAAGTCTAAGTTCTTAAGTAAAGGTTTAATAACAGCTACTTTAAAAACCTGTGGTACATATCCATTTACTAAGGATAGATTAATCATGTCTAAAATAGGACCACTGATCAAAGGGAATACCTCCTTAAACAACTTGGTTGGGATTGGGTCTAACATACAGGTAGAAGGTTTAGATGAAGCTAAGATTTTAGATAGCTCAGAAAGCTGTACTGCTTCTAAACAGTTCAGACACAGCGCAGGTTCTAAAGATTCCTCCAATGCTGCCTTACTTACTGGGGATGAGGTAATCATGTTTGGGAGGATGCCAATTATTTTATTTTTAATGGCATCAATTTTATTTATGAAGAATCCCATAAAATCATTACTACTAAGAGCTAAGGGAATGGATGGATCAACAGAGCTGCAGCTCTGACTAAAGTCCTTACACTGGCTCCCTGTATTTCAGAGAATAGACTAAAATACGTATGTTAGTCTATAAATCCCTGAATGGCTTAGCACCTAAATACATCACAGACTTGTTATCAGTGCATCAACCCTCCAGACCACTCAGGTCTTCTGAATCCAGCCTGCTCTGCATACCCAGAACCAGAACCAAACATGGTGAAGCAGCATTTAGTGCCAATTCTCCACTCATCTGGAACAAACTTCCAGAAAACTTTAAAAGAGCTTAAAGCCTGAGTTCTTTTGAATCAAGATTAAAAACACATTTGTTTAGGATTACCTTTGACTGTTCTAGTTAAACTGTATTACTGAAACATTATTAGTTCAACTTTGTAGTCCAACTGTTTTTAGTATCTGCTTTTAGATTCCATTTTCCGATGTTTTTTTTGTTTAAATTTTTCTACATTTTACTCCAACTTGCTTTTATTCTATTTTTATTTTTGCTATATTTTGATCATGTAAAGCACTTTGTATTTTATGTAATTTCCTCCTTTAGCAAGGCAAGTTTATTTGTATATCACATTTCAGTACAAGGACAATGCAGAGAGCAGCTAAACAAATACAAAGGATACAAAATACAGATAAATAAGAATAAAAACAGCAGTACCAAAAAAAATCTAACCATTTACAAATAGGACTAAAGACCAAAAACTATAAACAAGACTCATCACAGTCAATCACAGCAACATGCTTCCACCCCTACCCTCCACCTCACCTATTTGTAGCTGCATTGCATTACTTCCTGATACCACAATTCCAGAGTCATCAGACAGTTTCTGCATGTAACATGGATCTAAGCCATATTTAAAGTCAGTTGTGTAGCGGGTGAAGAGACTTGTTATGGTTTAGGTAAAAATGGCAGTGTTGTATAGTAACGAAGTAAAAATACTTCACTACTGTACTTAAGTATATTTTGGAGTACTTTATACTTTCCTTGAGTATAAATTGTTTTGATAAATTTCACTTTTACTTCACTATATTTCCGAACTTAATTGCATACTTTTACTCCGATACATTTTCAATGTTTGGTTTAGTTACTCGTTAGTGTAACTAAAGTGTTTTGACCCCACCTACTGACTGACTGCAACAAAGTCGGGACTTGCCTGGGCTTGTTCATCACCACCAATAGGATACACCTGTTTCGCTTCTCCAATTAAACACAAAGCCAGTCTCGCAATCAGCAGCAGCCACATGGAAGAGGAGACGGAGACAACGACAGCGACTGCAACAACGTCGGACTCGGCTACAGAGGAACCACCAGTTGGTGATGAGAGCCCATGGCCGTGGCTTTATTTAAACACAATGTACTCTTTCGTGGGTGTTAAAGATTCGTCGTACCGCATGAAATGTCTGTAATGCCTGCCCAAAGACTTGGAAATTCTATCTTACAAAAATTCCCCGTCCAACTTGAAGAAACACATCGAGGTAACTTCTTGAAATGGTTATAATCCTCCTGTTTCAGTAACTATAGCTTGGTCACTAGGTACTATTGTGAAATCTTTAGATAGTTTGTGAAGTACAGTAATCGTAACAGCTTTTTTTTTCTTCACGTTGGCCGCATTTTCTGTACTAACTATTTTTAGAAAGGTTTACAAAAGGGGTTTCAAACTGGACTCCCTCTTCAGATGCCAGATAAGATTCCGGTTTTTTTTCTTTTTTGTAATGATGGCAATAACAGTAGCAACCTTTTTTGTTTAACTTTTCTCTAAGTGGTGTAATATACTTATGGTAATGTACTTATGACCTTACTTGAGGAAAAACTGAATGTCCGTTCCACAGAATGTTGCAGGAAACTCAGGAAAATGGCAGATTTCTAGCTAATATGAATTCTGCTACCATCAGTCTTCTGCTTAAGCCAGGCAAAGATCCTATGTTTCCCACCAGCTATCGTCCCATATCCTTAATTAACGTGGATATTAAAATAATCTGTAAAATTTTTGCAAAACGATTAAATAAAGTCACTCCTCTCATAATCCACCCTGATCAAACTGGTTTCATCAGAGGAAGGCAGTCATCTACAAACACACGCAGATTACTTAATTTAATAGATTATTCCTACAGTAAAAATATTAAAACCAATATATTGTCTTTAGATGCAGAAAAGTCATTTGATAGAGTAAACTGGAATTTTTTATTCGCTACTCTACATAAATTTGGTTTTGGCAATTTTTTTTATAAATTGGTTAAAAATTTTATACAGCTTTCCAACAGCCTGTGTCAGGACAAATAATCAAACATCTACCAGCTTTTGTCTCCAGAGGGGCACTAGGCAAGGATGCCCGCTTTCCCCCTCACTTTTTGCCATTTTTATCGAACCTCTAGCAGCAACAGTTAGACAACCTAATGTTGTTAAAGGTATAAAATGCATGAAAATAGAGCATAACATTAGTCTTTACGATGATGATGTATTACTCCAGCACTCAAACACTTTTCTCTCTCAAGTAATTAGATTACTAGAATCTTTCTCAAAAGTTTCAGATTACTCTATAAATTGGTCTAAATCTATGGTACTGCCAATTATTTGCTCTTTTCAGAACCCCCTAGATTTACTACTGCAATCCGGAAATATTAAATATTTGGGTATTACTCTGTCGTGTGGATGTAGACGTTTGGAGGGCTCCGTAACCGGCCCCCTATCTTAGGGGGGGGGGATGGAGGTGTTGGTCCTGGTAAGTGGTCGGCTCACGGGCCCTGCCGCCTGTCCCTGGCCCCCGGGCTATGGTGGTGCGACTGGCAAGGCCCCCCTCTCCGGGTGGGCTCTCGGGGAACAGGGGTGCCTATTGGAGTCAGCAGGGGAGCTGGCTGCCTGGGAGTGCAGTAGGCTCCCCAGTCCTTTTCTCCCCATCTCCTCCCTCTGCCTGCTCCATCACGCTGCCACACATGTAGGACCTTGGGGAGGGGGGCGTTACTGGAGGGTCCCACTTTCTGATGACATCCCTCACCCCAATTTTATTATGCATTTTAGACACTTTCACTCACAACATTTTCACAATGCACATATATGTAGGGCATTGTCTGGGGGGGTGGGCCGTAAAGACATCTGGGGGGGCTTAACAACATGCAACAACACAACATTTGAGCGGGCATAGGGAGGATTGGGGTCTTTCTCAGACCCCCATTCTCCGATTGCCGCCCGGAGTCTGGGGCCTGGAGGAGGAGCGGGCCACCGGGTCCGGGGTCTTGGCGAAGGGTTGTTGTGGGGCCCGGGTGACTTGCCAGGACTGGGGCTGACGCCTTTGCTCTCCCCAAAAAGGGGTGGCTAGGGTATGGAGAGGGAAGGAGTGGGCCTGTTAGGTATTTAGGGGGGGAGGGAGGTTCTGGTTGGGTGGCCCGCACGGGTCATGTTGGCCCCATCCCCGGGGGGCCTGTGCCGGGTCGTCTGGTCCAGGTACGGGAAATCCCCCCCCCATCTGGATTTCAGGGATGACCTACTGGGTCCGGGGGCCAGGTACCCCTTTCCCCCTTTGGGGTGCCGGTGCCCGTACCTGGGTTATTGGATGTGAGTGTTATGTGCACTTGGTTATGTGTATTATTTTAAGTGAATTTGACCTTCAAAGTTTACCAAAATATAAAAAATGTCATTCAAACTGCATTTGCCTTGTTTTACTTTTTACTTATACTTTTCATTACATTACTTGAGTACATCTATTTTTACAGTAATTTTCATACTTAAGTACAAGACATTTCAGATACTTTAACTCAAGTAACATTTCAGTCAGTGACATATTTTGGAGAGGTACCTATACTTTTACTTGACTCTGAGATTTCAGTACTTTATACAACACTGAAAAATGGTTGTTTTCATGAATGCCTGGCAGCTTCATCGCAACAGGCAGACTGAATGACTGCATGTGTTTGCATGTTGCTGTTTCTGATCAGGAAATCTCAGGAACCTAAACTTAAATAGTGGAACAGAGCGCAAAGTTTACTGTAGCATTTTACCTGATATACAGTGGGTGAGGGAGATGCAACACTGGTATAACACTTGAAAAGTCAATTCAGATGAATTGAGTTTTGTTTCTAAATCAGAACAAAGCCACAGAATTATTTGTACCGAACCAACTCAGAGGTGAAGGAGGTGGAGCTACAACTTAGCCCTTATTTCTAAGATCTATTTTTATTTTAATAAATTAAAAATGGGGAAGCAGTTGCTCCACTTGCTCCATCGTTCAGCCTTCTATGCTCCCACTTCAGCATAAGACAGAACACAGTGGAGGAGGTAGAGTGCAGCAATCTCAACTCCAATCTCTGCCGGGTGGGTAAACTGTAAAAGGGCCAACAGATTGTGCTGCTGGGAATGAATCATCAGCAGAACCAATCACACCGAAAGTCTTCATTACATTGGAGGTAAGAGAGATTGTTCTGTGGTCATTGAGTAAAGTGGGGCACAAATAGGGATAATGCAGGAGGCCTTCCACAATGAGGGGACCATCATGGATGGACATGTTCAGCAGCTGTACTCACATAGGGTGTGGCATGTCAGTTGGTGCTAAGGGCTTAAAGTGCGAGGAGAAAATATCTTCAACACCATTATACCACCGTAGCCTGCCGGAACTGTTGATGCAAGGCAAGAGACAAGTTCTTTGTAAACCCGACAGATGGTTGAAAATCCCAATAATTTAGCCGTTTCTGAATACTCAGACCAACCCGTCTGGACCAACAACCTTGCACCATTTAAATCCTCTTTCTGATGCTCACTTTGAACTTCACCACGTCCATGTCTCTAAATGCATGGAGTTGCTGCCATGGGATTGGCTGACTTTCTATTTGTGCTAATAAACAATTGAACACCCAACTAGACCTAATGAAGTGGTCGACGAGTAGACTTCAAGAACAAGTCATTAGAAATTTCTGAGCAATGTTGGCTTGCAGCAAGAACGTCCTGGGTCCGAACCCCGGCCTGGGGTCTTTGTACCAGGAGTTTGCATGTTCTCCCTGTGCATGGGTGGGTTCCTTCTGGGGACTCCGGCTTCCTCCCACAGTCCAAAACCATGAGTGTTAACTGGTCTGTCTAAATTGCACTTAAGTGTGAGAGTCCATGGTTATTTGTCCTGTGTGTCTGTGTTTCCTTCTGATGGGCTGGTGACCTGTTCAGGATGTACCGCACCTCTTGCCCAGTGATCGTGGGAGATAGACACCAGAACCCCTGCAGCCCTCCATGGATAAGAAGGTATAGATAATGGATGGACAGAAATTTCTGCTACAATATTAACACAATCGGAAGCTAATTAAAAGCTTTACATGGATGGAATCTAGGCGTAGAACATTATTAGTATGCATTTTTCTAACTGTAAACTGTGGATGTGAGCCTTGATGAGTTCCCTGTCTTTATCCTGATGTGTCATTTTCTAAGTTTAATAAGAAACTGATGGATTTGGCTGTTTCATAATTATATGCTCTAAAGCCCTTTTAGGTATGGCAATAGCCTTACCAGCCCTGTAACTGCGGTCATCATTAGAACATAACAATAAAGGGTCAAGCACACAACTTTGAACACACTCTTCAGCTCGTATATAGTCCATCAAGAGCCTTCATGATCAGGTACCCTCTCTTTGGTTGAAGCATCCCTCTGTACATGGAGGAAATACATAAGCAAGCCTTACATTGGACGGAAATGGGAGGATGTGTTAGTGGGAAATCTCTGTTCAAACCGTGGTCTAAAAGCAGACAGAGGCTGTGTCAAGTTGTAGTTAGGATGGACATCTTGAACTTGCAATCTCTGCTCTTACTAATGAAGTACCAATGTAATCATTTTCATGAATGAAAACAATACTCTGTTGTATTTATCAAAACCATGCCAATTATGCAACATATAACATATGTGAGGTTTAAGGATATTAGAAGCTTTATTGTGTCCTGATAAACTCCTCTGTGCACCTTTGCTGAAGATAATTCACCCAAAACAAGGATTAGTTATTTGACCCTTAATTCAACTCAAACCGCTGCAGTGTGATGTTGAAGAAAAAGACGCATGAACTGGCACAGAAATGGTCAATAATGGTTCAACAACATTTTTATTTTTTGTAAATACACTTCTATAAATCTATGTGCTGTTGTATTTTATATATGTTATATATCATTGTATAGCATATATATTACATATCATTGAAATGGCACGTCATCCAACCCAACACTTCAGATGTGAATCTGAATCTTGCCTGAAATACAAAACATTATCTTAAAACAAAATCCTATATTTTTTCAATAGTTACTGAAAACCTACATCACTGCATTTCAAAAATATAATCAGAAAAAAGAGACTGATCTTAAAATATAATTTAATAGAATTTATTCTGATTTCATGTTACCTGGTAAGGCTGCATTTTACTGGGTTATTGCCACAGGTGGCTTGTGATGCAAAGAAGCCACCTAGATTTACAGGTTGAACCTTTGAATGTGTTTAACTTTTAAACACATATAAACTTTCTTTTCTTACTTCTGTTTTTATTGTCCTATTGGAAATTCAATATGTTTTTACTAACCTTTACCTACTTACTTCTTTAATGCAGCAATTCTAGTGATGAGAACAGCTCTGAGAATGATACTATAATCCATGGCAAGAATATGGGATTCCCACATGCCACACAACAGTTTTGTTAACCAGGGAAAAAAAATTCTGGATTTTTAAAACGTACCTCAAAGTCAAATTATATTTTCATAATTAACAACACATCTTTAAATCAGTTGTATATATCAAAGTATTTAATACAATTTAAAGTTCAATACACATTTTAGACTTGACTAGGAGTTGACTAGGAACAACCAGCATCTCCCAGGCCTCTGTATTGATTTACCTTCTTAAAGGACTTTTGGAGTCCTTTCCACTGTTTTAGCTTACTGCTCTCTTATTGGGACATTTTTTTCCTGTAAATCAGCAGCTGCAACCACTCATTATGGTCTGGAAGCACCATTAACTCTGCTCCCCTTTTCCACAGGCTCCGCTTGGCCGGGCTCTACTCGGCTCCGCCCGCTTGGTGAGCATTTTGATAATTTTTTTTCCTACTGGGCTGGCTTTTTTCAACTATCCTCGGGAGGTCTTACGGCTGGAGCTGTGTAGGGCTGAAATGTGACGTGAACGGACTGCTGTTCACCGATTGGCTGAGGGGCGAGGGGAAACGAGAAGGCCCACCATGAACAGAGAGGGTCAAACCGAAATATCATTTTACTATTTGCAAACCATAAACCACTCTTGAAGGAAACAAAAGAAAAGAAAAAGGACGCTTCAGCTTTGTAAACGCAGACATGCAGGCTGTAACCTAAATAAGATCCGTGGATTTATTGAGGCTTTCTCTCGTTTTACACAAACGGAAAACTGTTAAGGTTTGTCTCTAGTGCGTTTGGTTCAAAACATTGTTCACAGTCCCTGATCAAAGGAAGAGGGAGAAGATAGATAGCAGCAGATCTAACTCAAAGAACACTCCACTGAATCAGCGCAACACAAATATCCAACATCCAACCTATAAAATCTTTTTCACTGGAGTCAAGAGTCTGCGATTTTGCGCATTAAAGTCCTTCTCATCGTTCTTGCCATGGCTGAGGCAAAAACTTTATCATAAAGCCCTAATTTTTAACTCTGCAAGGCAGATCAGACAATCTCGTCTCTCCTCTCTGCTTCTGTCCATGTTTTTATTTTTAACGATTTATTTATATTTTATCCTTCACTGTCACACAGATTTCTTTACTTTGTTGTCACACAGTAATACTAAATAGCGGCAGAGCGCACAACACTGCCAGCTGAAGGTGGGACTGTAGCCTGACTAGAGCAGAGCAGAGTAGAGCTGGGTGGAGCTGAAATTGTGGCATTATTTGCATGAATGGGCTTTTGCAGGTAGTTATTTTAAAAAGGTAAATAGTTACAGAGTGGTTTTATCGTCAGTGAGAGATTCCTTTATTTTTTCTTCAGTTACATTGTTACCATAGATCTTGTTTTGAGGTATGTTTTACTGTTCCAGAATGGTCAGCATATTAATATAATAGTTGTGTCACATGTGATTCTTTGTCTTTTGTAACACAGTAATACATATCTGAATGTTCTCCAAAAGTAAGGATTCATTATGTCTGCCAGCGGTTTGAACATTACACAAGGTTCTTTTAAGCTACCGAAGTCCATTAAACACATAGAGGTTTCAGGCAATAACATAAAATCCTAATCTTAAAAAGAATAAGAATAATATAGTGAAGCAACACTCACTTTGTACTCTTTAGAGTAGCTGAAATGGTTACAAGTACAGCCTAGGACGACAAGTTGTAAATGTGTCCCTACATTTAGTTGTAAATCTATGTACTCCTAGAAGAGAACAAGCACCAGTGATTATTATTATGCTAACTTTGGCTTCCTCGAGTTCTCATTTCTCCACTGACCAAAAAATCATTCACCTCTTCCGTAATGGAGGATCTTTCAGTTTCCTAACTGATCCTAAGCTTGAGGATGTGATGACATGTGCTTTAATTATTCTTGTTTGTAGGAACGTTCAGGTGTTTTTGAATAATTCTAAGATTCCGGAATTTCTCCACTATGAGACAGTTAAGAATTTCTATTCTACTTCTGTTCCTGTTGATTATTGAAATTGTTTGCTGTTTTGACTATGGTCATTTTCTCCTTTTGTTCTGTGATATCATACATGAGTGCATTAGTTGTATTTCTATTGCAAACATGTTCCTTATTCTTGTCTGTTCCTGAGCCTAATATTAAATCTACTGGTTTTATACTTTTAGCATCTGTTCAATACTGCACATTTGTGTTCACACGTTGCCTCATCTCAGTATACATACACTCAGTTATACTGGTCAGACTGATCCATCTCACTTACAGAGTCTGAGAAGTTCCTTCATCACACAGAGTATCAGCTTGAAGTTGATTTGGCCAAATGTTGGGAAGTCTCTAGTTAAAAATGTTGAAAGTATCTGTCACTAATGCAATATTTTGAAAATGCAGTAAACAAAATAGAAATCTGTACTGCTTAAATATGAAAATAATAAGGAATGAACACACAAAAATAAACAGTTGTGGAACAAAGAATGTTTCCATGACATAACATTCTTCCACACCTTTGCCAGACGTTGAAGGAAATGCAGAAGCGGACTATTAACAGCTACTACTGCTAATGGAGCTTCTCAAGCTATTGAATCAAGAGATGAACACTTTATTTTTTCTATAACTGAACAAGAGCCTATTTTTCATGAAACTGATGAAATTATGAATTTGATTAGAAAATCCAAAAGAAGACTGGTAGATGATTGTGACCTACATGCTGCATGACCAAGCATGCTCAGGTTATGTAGTAGAGCAATAATCCAAAGCACACCAGCTAGTCCATCTCTGAATGGCGCAAAAGGTCAAATCGAACAGACTGACATGGTGTGCCACGGCCCTAAACAAAGCCATCATAAACTCTGATGTTCCTGAATTAAAATGGTTTTGCAGAGTGGGCAAAAATTCCTCTGCAGTGATGTAAAAACATCACTGCCAGCTATGCTAAAGGCTTGAGGGCAGTTGTTGCCACCAAGGATGTCTTCTAATTAATTAAATTATCATTTGGAAAATGTGTTTTGTATTTCCTCAGGATACGTTTGTCTTTTCTTGAAATTTGTTTGATGATCAGAAAGATTTAGACGCAACAAAAAGAAGAAATCTTTATGGGAGCAAATACTTCTCTATAACACAGCAGAATCGCCTTTTGTAATATATATATATACATATATATATATATATATATATATATATATATATATATATATGTGTGGTATATATATATGTGTATGTATAGAGCCTGTTATAATAATAATAACTTGTCTTTGTGAGCCTTTAGTATAGCTGGCAGTGGTTGTGATTATTACAGTTTATTACAGTTAGACATTTAGAAAATAACATGACATGAAACATGTTTGGCAGGTAACCGACAGCCATGAGGTGGGTCTGTCAACTCTTTCAACAGAGTCAACAAAAGTTTTACATTTTTAGTTGTGACTTTTGATTTAAAGTTATAAAACTTTTTCTGATAGACTAAAACCTATGTTAAAGTAATGATTATATGTCTCCCATCACCAAATTAAGAAGTGGATTTATTTTTCTGCTTTTTGTTTTCTTTTACTCGATTAAATTGTTTCCCTTTTTGCGGTATTTTCATTACCTTCATTGTTGAAAAGTTCTAAAATAATAAAACAACGGGATGTGCACAGTGTGATACTTTTTTTCCTGCAAACTAAATAAAAAAAATGGCACTAAGTTATTTTTTGACATTTTGTTTTCCCCCTAACTACCCTAATGGAGAATAGACAACTAACTCAGTTAAAACATTTCTTGTTATAAAACTAAAGTAATAACATTTGACCAAGGTCCAATTTGGGAAATATTAATCTAATAACCTTTTGTTTATTTAGCTTGTGCAAATCTCTAAAGAGAGCAGTTAGCAGAAATCTACCAAATCATTGTGGTATCTATAACCCTGAAATGAAATAAGGATAATTATTAGAAGGTGTTCACTGAGAGTTCTCAGTGGTGCATAATATTGTCTTTTTAAATGAAAGGGTAAAGAAAGAGTGATTGTCTTTCTACTAGAACCCTGGCTCAGCAACCAGGAAGTCAATATGGTCCTTCTCTTTGGTCTTGAAGGCTTCAGCAATGATTCGGGCGGCCTCTTTGTGCTCCCGTCCTCTTAGGGAAATTCCATTGACTTCCAGGATGATCTGACCAACCTTCAGCCGGCCACAGTTATGAGCCGATCCTCCTTTCTGTCATTGTGGACATAAAGAGAGGTCAATTAATAAGAGACGTTGACACATTGATGGCTGGTAGCTGTAACATATAATGTAGTCAAAAAGTACTAAATATGACCAGAGTCCTGGGATGTGATTCAGCCATCTTTAAGGGTTTAAATGTACTTTTATCAATGGCCACTTGGTGATATTTTCATTTTGCTTAATTTTTGTGTTATCTGGCTGTTTTCTGTAGCCACTGAGTTCATGTTCATGAGGCATTTGAAGACAGTGAAGTCCGTTTTCATGGGCCAGTGTCAGTATGACATTCAAAGGCTAAGATCTTTCAGTGCATCAGTCACATTACACTAAAAGCTGAAGAGTACTGATTTAAATACTAAGTTAAATCACAACATTTTCTTTCCAGCATTCCTATCTTGTTATTATGGTAGGTGTTTCTACTACATATCTTTACAACTTTCTATTCTGAGGAACAACTGGCAAGAAAATGCTGCATGCCACCTTTTTGATTTACCATTCACAGAGCATGAAAAGGAAACCTTGAGGCAAAATGTTATCACAATTCATTTCATATAGGTCAAGCAAGAGTCATCCTATACATTTTTTCATGCTCTTTAAATTTTTTGAGTTTTGTTCTGAAACAAACTTAAACATTCTTCCACTAGACTATCCTTTTAAATGTGTGCTTAGAAATCTTATACGGCCCAGCTATGGCAAAACACATTAATAAACCAGTCTCATTATCAGTATCACAAATTATAAAAATCAGTCTCAAAGATGAATGGTGTCCTGCAGAAAAGTGGAAGGCCCAATTCCGATCCTTTCATCCCCCCAAAATAAATCCGATTTGTACCACTTCCATATGTGTCTCTAATTCTGATACGAATCGGATAGTTTTCAAAGTGTCTGCAGTCTGAACGGTGATGTCACCTTTTATCCGTCTTTGACATCACTCTACACAACCACATACAGCAGTAGCAGTTAGCGCTCAATAAAAGACCATTGTTAATAGTTGTGCTGTTTTTTTATTACCTTACTTCGTCTTGCTATGATGTGGTCTTAATATTGTCGGCTCCCATTGCTCAGTGGGCTCCCACTGCTTTCTAATAATAACAAGGAGTAATGCTGTGGGCCGGTATCCACAAATTTTTTTCCTGAGTTTTTTTTTTTTTTTTTTTTTTTTACAAAACTTTGTTCAACACTTATAGAAACAATTACATTCACCATTACTTCCCTAAACAGTGCACAGCTGTGCAACGTCTCCTTCGGTGGTTTGTGGTTTGCTTTGCGGTCTTTAACAGTTCAGACAGAAGTACGATGAAGGTCGCATTTAATAATAGTATCAACGGCCACCTCAAAAAAATACGATTTCAGCAAAAAAATCGGAATTGAGCATCAAGACCTGCGGTGTGGATGTAGCCTTAATTTACTGTTAGTTTTAAATAGGTTTCTTTGTATTATTAGTTTTACAGTTAACTTCTAAAAGCCTAACCAGGCATTGGGCCTGCAAAGTAGGCTTTGGCCAGAGGGCCTAAAACAGGACAACGGTTTCTTCTAAATGTAACATTATTTCTTTTCCCTGTTCAAATAAATACATAAATAATGTCCCTGTTAAAATAAATAAATAATATTGACTAGGCATCTATGTTAATCTGAGAGAAATGAGGGAAAATGGGAGGAGAAATTAAAACTCTTGGAACCACCTTTGATCCATCAGTTTTTAAACAGAACCAGAACCACCATGTCATAAATGTAAAGACAGCCTATCCATCAGTAGTAGGCATGGGATTTGTCACGATCACAGAACTGAATGGGTCATTCCAGGTGTATGGCTTCCTACGTCCAGTCTCTAACTACAGAAACATCAAGGGAATTTTTCTTGTATTATTTTTGGCCCTGTCATGGATTCAGAGCTGTGCAGAATATGCCCTTCCTTTTTCCTTCGGATTGCTGGGGTTAGGGAGTATTCCCAGGTGACCTCTAAAGGACACTGGAAATGGGTAGATTCATGGATGGATAGTTTACTATCAACACATCATAACTTATTTCTGACCATTATATGAATTTGTTTGACCAATATTTATAATGTTATGCTGAATTACTGGGACAATCAGCCTTCACTGATCTGAATCTGAGCATTTTTTTAGTTATTGGACTTCTTTTTATAATTTTATTTATACCTTTATGTAACTGTATATACACACAAACACACATGTCAACATTTATTAAGGTACAGGGTTAACAATACACACGGTAGTCCTTGCCTGTTAGAGCCAGGGCATAGAATAAGAAAAACTACAAAAAGGGGGGTGACACATCCTACTAAGTGTTTGGGACAAGGGATGCATCTAGATAAATTAAGTATGGCTGCCAAATTTTCAAAAAGATATATGGCCTTTTAAGACAGTAGTTTTTTTTATCTTTCCAGGGGTATGCAAACATTCATCTTCAAAAACCATCTGTCAAAAGACTGAATAATCACATTTTCATGACACTGCAGTGCCCCTTTTAGCTACACAAAAAGATGGGTGTGGTAGTAGGGGTGGACATCACTACCCAGGGCCCAAGTAGGGCCCATGAAAATCCCTAATTTTTTGTGATGTTTTTATTTCGAATGAACTGGCCGCCAGTGCCGGCCCGAGCCTCTTGGGGGCCCTAAGCAGAATTTGATTTGGGGCCCCCCTCCCACCACGCATAATTACCTATGCTAGAAGATTATTGACACAAACGTCACGCTATAATGTAATAGCGAATATTAGAAACGAATACAGTGAGGTTATGTATTAATACAAAATAAATAAAGATGATTAAAATACTTCACTGTTTTATTAAATCTTCTGAATACAAACTGTCACAAACCATATTAAATTTCATCATCATTCATTCAGTCATTCATTTATATCAGTGGTCCCCAACCTTTTTATCACTGCGGACCGGTCGATATTACCACTGAACGGGGGGGGGGGGGGGGGGTTATATATATAGTGTAGTAGCAGCGTCCTTGTAAAATTGCGCCGGCATTTGTTTAGCTTCAAAGTTTAACATCATCTCTGCACGTAAATGAAAATGCACGTGAAAAAATACATAAAGAAGGGGAACCTGCAAATTCACATTTCTTTCATTATTATCTTAATAATACGTAAAAAAAATGTTTTTACTATAATTATAGAACACTACATGAATGTTGTTTTTAAACAGTTGAAATAAAGTTGTCTCCTCCTCTCCTCTCCCTCACCCCCTCTGTCAGCATCCAAAGCCGTAAAGCTCTGACTCTGGTCACTATGGTAACGTTTAAACTTGCCGTCAAAGAAAGATACAGATACTCCAAAAAAGAATAAAAGTGCATGAGTTTTAACTCACCATAACACTGAATCAATTGGAACCCTGAGCTTGTTTCTCTGCAACAAGATGGTCCCATCTGGGGGTAATGTTTTCAGAAAGTTAATCAAAGTGACGTTTAGCTTTTCTGGCCCTGGTTGCTTCAAACTGCGTTTAACTCTATTAAAACTATGATGGCGTTGTGCAGAAGAGTCGATGCTTTCAGAATATCCGCGTCTGTAGCTTGCAGGAGTTGTGAAGGTGAAAATCTGCCTGGCACCAGATGAGTTGAGTTTATGCACTCAAGAATCTCGGTTTGCATGTTGACCAAAAAAATTTAAGAAAATTTACTTTTGGCATTCGTGAGCCACTTGCTTCACTGCGCTCCTCTTTTTTGTCACTGGTCAGGGATATTTTGATGAGAGCTTTTATAATCTCACCATATCTACGCCTCAACGCAGAAAGCCCATCATGTGCAGATGATCAGCGAGTGGGACAGAGGCGTTTTATTGTGACAGTTCTACTCTCTGCCGTGATTAACTCACCGGGGAGCGCCCATCGGTTTATATTGTGACCAGAAAATTTGTTCAGGCTCTCTAGTGTCATAAAACTGCTTCACTCCGGGGCTCGATCAGAAAACATTCTAGATGAGGATTTTCATCATCCCGCGCCTGCTTGTCACCTTTTGCTGAGACCTGCAGCTGCTTCATTTTCAGTGTACAGCGCATGTTGGGGGGGCTGCTGGTCACCGCCATACCGCCCAGAGAGAGAAAAGGACATATAAGCTAAGCGCCTGGGCTTCATCTAAATAATTACAAATTATAAATTGTGATTATTAGTTGGGCTACGTGTGATTAACTCACCTCCCTGGGTGTGTTCAGGTGGCGTTGAATCGCTGCCAACAATTAAGTCAACTTCATCTCCTGGACAGTTTTTGTAACTTGGCTTTTCCTTGCTCTCTTTTTTCCTTTTCTTTTCACTTTGCCGCTCCACTTTTATACTTATATGAAGCTCTAATGTTAACTTAGTAGTTAAAATGCTCCACGTATTTTACAAACAGTTGCCAAGTGACCGAAGATGCCGTTGGTGGACATTTGGTGATGATGAGTTTTACCCAAAATGCACTTGGAGAAATTATCGGCAATCCACTTGAAAATTTGCACCATAAAGTTAAATATAAAGCCAGTCATGCAGAAAAACATTTTATTCAATATTTTACACCTATTACATCACTAAAATCAGGCAGTCTTTTACAGTTTGTGGAAACCATGACTGAGTCCTTACTGTGTAGCAGTTATAAACTATTCTCCGCCACAGAGAAGTGTTTAAATAAAACCCTAGTATGGTTGTGCCACAGACTTGTACCAGTCTGTGAGGCAGGGTGCATTGATGTGTTATACTTTATTAAGGTAGTTGATTGCTAGCCGAAAAAAGAAATTCATTGGGGGGCCCCCAGACCATCAGGGGGCCCCCCTGTTGATCTGGGGGCCCCAAGTGGCCGCTTAGTTCGCTTATGCCTCGGGCCGGCCTTGCTGGCCGCTCCAATTAATTGGTGTCATAATTTATTTCAAATATACTGATAACATTGACTGAGAAAATGAACTTTATGTCACAGTCCACCCAACATATTGGACATTCTGGGGACTCTGGCGCAAAATGTTTAGTCCACCTGACAGCAACCGGCAACAAGTGTAACATCAGGGAGCCCAGATTGAATGACCTGGGAACTCGTGCTGCCCAAAAAGCATAAATTGGGGCATCAAAAGAAGTAAAAGAGGAAAGAAAAAGAAACAAGGCAGAATGAGGGGAGGCAGCTGTTGACTGCTTTCATTTCCAAAGGTGAACCGAGTTTGCTTGTTATACAAAGCCCAATTAAAGTTAACGTAGTCCACTCCAGACTGCTGCTGCTATTGTTTGTATGTTCACGTGAAGTCTTTAGCTTAGCTAGTTGCCAACCAGAGACCTATTTCACAAAACCAAGATAGAGGATTAAGCTGGGATTTTCCATTATCCTGGCTGATTTAAGACTGGACTGGGTTTCACCAAAGCAGTAACACATAAGTTAGCATGACGATTTATTCTGTGCAACTAGCCAGCTCCCAACCAGGCTAACAGCCAGGCTTTTTTAATCCTGGTACCTCATCTGTTCAGTCATTGGTCACACTGATCAGAAACCAGTGAGTTTTGTCTGTGATTCTGTTTCCTTATGTGTGTTTTGGTTGTTTATCAGCCTGCATTAAAGGACCACTGATACACAGTGGTATTCATTCAAGTACTATAATTATTTTAAAAATATGATGGTAGGCTATATCATTATTAACTTTGTTATTATCCATGTGGGCATTGTTACTGTTCAACTGTGTTTTTGAAAACTGATGTTCTGAGTTTGACAAAAAGGCTATTGCATGTGTTGAGGGAATGAGAATGGCTGATAAAGTAGCAACGGTGTTGTCAATTAAGTCCAGTGTTACACCATTTTCCATAAAATTCTGTGACTCTAGGGAGCGCTGTTTTGCTGCCTCCTCCAGAACAAACATATTTTCTCTCAAGTGCTGTTAATGGAAAGAATATTATGGTATTTGATGTATTAATGCAAACCATGTTTGCATTAATAATTCATTTTACTATTAAACTCTGATATGAGCATTGCTTTGCAAAGGCTGTCTGCTGAAAAGGTTTCATCCCGCTATACTGCTCTACTGCTTCAGGAGTTTTGGGTCAGTGAAACAGCCCTCCAGAGTCAGAATTGGTTAGATCAGAGAAAATGACTTAAAGTCTAACTCTTGGACTGAAAAAATATCCTATAAACCGTTGGATAACTTCCAGAACAAGGTAAACTTTGAATATTCATGTATCAAAAGTGTTCACATTAAGTTTAAATATGAAATATGGCGCATTTTTTACACCGATTATGGAATTCCACGTTTGGGTGCTGCCTCCGTTTACGATCGGCCATTTCCGACGTGTGACGTCAGTTCAAGAACACCGAGAATGCGCGAAGCGAACTTGCATAGAAACACACATTGTTTACGTTGTACAACCGGTACGGCGAACAAGGATATATATGGATGTTTTCCAGTATCTTCTTTCACACACCAAATCTGCTGATCCACGTCTACTTTGAGCAAGCGCTTTTAAAAAAAATCGCCGAACTAATTACAAGATAACATGCCTTCTAGGTGCGTAGTTGGTGGCTGTAGTGCAGACCGCGGTGAAGTTGGTTTGATATTGGACATTCAAGCTCCGCGGAGTCAGCGGGATCTAGCTCACGGTTGATCCGGTTGAAGGACTCCGATTTCGGCCAGCGTGTCTCAGCTGCTCCCTCCTCCTATACGCGGTGGGACCGTCAACAAATCTGATTTGATTTTTGTTTCTCAAGAGTGCTCCGCTGACTCCGCGGAGCTTGAATGTCCATGTCAAACCAACTTCACCGCGGTCTAGTGCGGGCCAGAAAGTAGCGCTACATACTTGGCCGAAGGATCAAAAGGTCCGAAAGAAATGCGATAAATTCGTAAAAGAAACGCAAAAGGACTGGATTGCCGCCAGTGACAAAAGTGTGTTATGCAATTCAGACTTCACGAGCGAGGATTGTGAGGGCTACTTACAATGGAGCATGGGCTCTATGTCTTGGGCAGCGTTAGATATAGTCTCCTCAGGTTCACCTTGTTCAAACTCTGTTTCTTCGTATATATATTCGGTATCGGAGTCGCCGATGCTTGAGGTGGAGTTTGTAGATGTATCAGACATTTTTTTTTAATACATTTTTTGTACGTAGAGTACGAGTTATTAATTAAATTTAATAAATCGGTAGCAAAAGACGTAGTGTTAGCAGCCGGATGCACGGTACTAGTTCTGTTTGTGACGTCACATTCCGGAGCAGCCGATTGAGGAATGTTCGGGCTCTTTCGCTTATACAGCAAGTTTTATTGAAATTACTTCCAAACGGCGCACATAATTCACATATAATATACATTTCTTTACTCTGGTGACTATTTGAATGCATATGCGTTAAAATACATTCAGTCCAAGAGTTAGACTTTAACATTTTCTTGCAATGTAAGTAGCTCCAAACAAATGTGTTTCCTTTCTTGAGTCTAATGTGCTTCAGTTCCTCATAAGGCTCCATCA
Organism: Fundulus diaphanus; assembly: GCA_037039145.1. Lineage (NCBI taxonomy): Eukaryota > Metazoa > Chordata > Actinopteri > Cyprinodontiformes > Fundulidae > Fundulus > Fundulus diaphanus. Next base: position 58,940,114 of record CM073127.1, read on the forward strand.
AAAGATGTTACTTGTTTGGTTTGAAGACTGGTGCACGCAACTCATCCATTGTAGCATCGGTGAATCTGTGATCGACCTCATGGTCTTTTGTAGACAGGCAGGGATGCACATTTAGCTGGATCACTTACACCTAGCTTGATATAGTTGCATTTCCTGAGCCTGGCTTGGGCTTTGTGAAACGGATGCGCTGATTGCGCTATGTCAAGCCTGTCTTTAGCGCTTATCCTGGATTTCTAAATTCGTATTTTGTGAAACAGGCCTCAGGCTGCTTGCGGCTGTAAGTATAAAGCCAATAATGGGCCAGCTAACATTAGTTGTCAACATTAAACCGGTTTAAGAAACAAAGAGTGGTGCTGGCGCAGCTGCAGCAGCTGGAGCAGCAGTGGCCAGTCCTGGCGCATTTTCTGAAGATGAGCAAAGACAAGGTGAGATTGTTGTTAAAGTATTCAAGGGCGAGCGCTCCATCATAATAAGGAAATTCTTGGCCATATGTTTCATTATTTCTATCAGTTTATCTTGCACTGAAATGACTCTAGAAATACAAAGTGAGCTTGCATTAAAAAGTAGGGTTATCTTCACGTTAAGAGGCTAATAAGAATTCTTGTAGATTTAGAGAGTTCTGCATCAGATGCTGAAGGCAAGGTAGACCAAATGCAATTCAGCTGGTGATTCATCAGATATTCATCAATAATCTGATGTGATTGTAACTTAAACCCTATTTATGTTTTTTTTTTCATTTTAAATAAATACCTCTTTTTTTCTTTTTTATACACGCCCCTCATGCACTAGCATGGATAGCGGCCCACTGACATTGAGAGTGTACAGGGCCCAGTAGCTGGTGCTACACACCCACACACAAAGCAACTTATTTTGTTTGTCTGTTTTCTGAAGAGCCATGAAATGTTCCTCAGTAGTCCAAAGTTCAGGATCAAGTGGGATATTGGTTATTAGAATCTTGTTTAAAGTGGAGCAGACAACGTGCCAGGAAGTTAATAAAAAATGGGCCAAACTCCAAACTGACTAATACTTAGTCAAATTGATGATAAATATGAAATAAATATAGCCACTTCAGCCTGTCAAAGGCATTTTCAGCATCTATTGCCATTGTTATACTGGGCTCCATTTCTGATTTTGTTAAGTGGATTATATTAAAGAGCCTTCATAAATTGTTAGCTAAGGAGTGATCTGAATGCATTAACGTTTTGGTCTGAATGAATTAACCGCTGTAGGTACTGACCGAGTCTGTTAGCCTGTGCCTCAGACATAGTTTGTAGTCGGTATTTAATAATGAAACTGGGTGAAAATAAGAGAAGTTAAACAGCTCTCTATTTTTATTTTGCTGAATAATTTCAGATGAGCCTTCTAGTGGTTCTGATGTATATAAATGTGTGTAAATGCATCAGTAACTTCTGGTGGATTATGCATTACAGAACTCGTTTCTCTGAAAGCTCTGTGCAACTAAATATTGGGCCTTTGTTTTTCTTCACAAACAGGCCAACTTTTTAAATATAAGTTGATGGTTGGAGAGCTCAGTCCAAGTGCCAGGACCTGGTTTCCCAGGTATAACTTGGACATGTCAATGGCCAAGTTATTCAGTCTTTTTCAGAGAGGCTGATAAAAAAAGGAATCATGTCCACACAGTCACAGAAAAAAGTATAAACAGACTGGGGGCCAGTGAATGCTTGGAGGCGTTCAGAGAGTTCAGGACCCCTCACCTTAATCCCACATCATATGCCTTTCTTGTGAAAATGCTTTCTGGTGTCAAATGGATTTATATTAAAAACTTCTCAGAATTGTGTTTGAAAAAAAGAAGCTTAGTTTAATAAAGCAGAGAGACAGATAGAATTTTGTACTGTTAAATGGTTCTACGTTTGTCTGTCTTATTAAACCATAACATGCTATGAAAAATTATCGTTTGAACTCTCAACCAGTACCAATTATTTTTGTTGTCCTACCTGAATGGTCACAATGCGTGGCAGAGGTTGCCGTGTGTTCACTCCTCCTTCTATAGCAATGCCCAAAGTGTTGGCATTTTTCGTCACTCGTACAAGGACAGTGTTGAGTGCTGAAATTGGTGAGCTGGTCTGCTGGTACACAAGGTGAAGAGAGGTCAGCAGGAGATAATCCATGCTTGTAGACCATTGTCTGCTGACAGCATTTAAAATCTGGACACAGTCGTGTGCAAATGAGGGGAGTGAAAGCACCTAATTCTACTTTGATTAATTCAGGTTTGTTTGTACTGCTCCCAAGCAGAGGTAGTTCATCATTATGACACATCACAATAGTATAATTCATCAACGCATTTTTTCTGCATAACCTTGTTTATGAAGGCTTACATTTTCTTCTGTTGAGTAAATAGAAAAAGATTAACAGAAGAAATGGTGATGGGGGGCCTTACTTGTCTTGTGGCCCCTGTAGGAGGCGCTTGGGCCCCTTGCTGTTCCAGATGGCCCTGCTTATTCTTGCTTGGTCTTGGGCTGCCATCCTTACTAAGGCCTCCTGCCTCCGCTATGTCCACACCACTGTCCTCACTCAGAGTTTGACCACTGTCAGACAGCTGAGACAGGGTGGCACCTGCAGGAGGCAGAATCAGGAGAGTTCCACATTTTATGCTGTTGTATTATCAACAAATGTCAACATCTGCAGATGTGCTAGAAAGTCCAAGGGTTTGTGTTTATAGGTATAGGTAAGTAAATATCTAATGTACAAATCAAATCAAAACTCCTTTTTTGAAACCTTTCATTCATATCAAGATCAACCTTGGATATTAAAGTCATGTAGATGTTTATTGTGGTTTTATGACTATACATTGGATATGGACTGAATTTATCTTTCATGTCATGCACCACTGTTTTTCCTGTTACTAACTGTTTTTTTTATTGCAGTAATATAGATTACAATGGGCAACTACTCCATGGTTTGGCAATTTGCCAGATTAAATTTGCCAGTTTTTCAAATCTATATATAGAGGCATACAGTACCTACATAAATGTTGTTGAATAAAACTGCATAGTTACTGAAATTGTGCACTGTAGACAACTACTAAAGTGATGCTTATGTAAAAGCAAATCCCACACAGTTAGTTACCACAAGATCTGTGCTTGGGGCAATTCTTTTTACTACATACACTGTAATACTTGTCCTACTTTTGGCACCTTCTTACGATTACTGATTACCGAGCCGATGTGACATGTGAATTTCTCCAATGTGAGATCAATAAAGCCTATCTTATCTTACCGAAAGTATTCAGTAACCTATGCAAATCGTTAAATTCAAGTGTTTCAAACACTTCTATGGCAGTTGGTGAGTAACATTCAGCATGTGGGCATGCAGACTGCTGGTGCAAACATTTGTGAAACAATGGGCCACTCTCAGTTGCTCGGCGAGAACCAGCGTGGTACAATGATGGGATGGCAACGGTGCAATAAATATAGTCATGAAATTTCCTTGTTGCTAATATTCCACAGTCAACTGTTAATTATAATAAAAGAGACGTGACTGAGAATGACAGTAACTCAGCCACAAATGTATTGCCTTGTAATGTCAAAGAGCAGATTCAGTGGAGTCCTAGGTTTATAGAACACAGAGGTCTCCAACTTGCCGTAAGTCAGTAGCTTAAAATTTAAAAACTTCATGTGGCCTTCATATTACCTCAAGAACAATGGGCAGAGAGCTTCATGGGATATGTTTCCATGGCCAAGTAGCTACATCCATCCCTTACATTACATTTAGAGTCTTCAAAGATTGCAAATAAGAACTGTCCCTGTTAATCAGGGACAGTTCTTATTTTGGGGACAGTTCACATTTTGGACAATCTGTCCCCACTTAAAATATATCTAGATATGTCTGCGATTTCACCATTTTATGTTAAATAAAATGTTCATTTTATTTAATGAGAACTAGGCCTTAAGTTGTGCAACAACAGCTGTAATGAGAGCTTGTCGCGCTGCTGTCAGTGAAAGAAAAGGAGGCCGCGGTTAATACACCCTCCCCTTACACACACACACACACACACACACACACACACAAGCACTGGCAGAACTGCACAGTGCCCTGTGGTAGTCCAGCATGGTAAAATATTTTTTTTCCCCCAGAACTCAACAGTCTTTACAGCCTTATGGGTGTTCTCAGGTGGCGGTTAATATTCAGTTTTGTTTGTTAATGGTATCTTGCACCTTAGTTTTTGCATGAAGATTATTACCAGGTTACCGCATTACCAATAATTAAGAGTATTAATTGGCTTAACAGTTTCTGAAATTAACTCTTAATGAAGGAACATATTATGAATATATTTTGCCAATTGTATGCTATTGACTGTAGGAACAGTTTGGGATGGCCCCATTCAGGGCCATGGCTGAGCAGCAGTGCACAAAGCAAGGACCTGAGTGGTCAGAACAGAGTCCTGACCTCAACTCGATATAACACCTTTAGGATGAATTAGAACCGAGACGGTGAACAAGAGAAAAGCTTGTGCACAGTTCACAGACCTTATAGATAGTATTATCAGAAAATTTTAAGATAGTCTAGTAACAAAAGATAGGCTAACACCATAAAAAAATATTTGTATAAAAAGAGGATGTTATTAAAGTTCATTTTAGGGTAAGTACCCCAATACTTAGAACAATATACATATTTCCAACTGGTGAAATTATTTGGCAGAAATTCAATAGATTTCCATTGTTATTTTGAGAATATTCAATTACATTAAACCTGATTAATTCATTCCAATCCTCTTAATAATCAAACTCCACTTAATATTAAATATCTGACTGTTCTTTATGTTTCCAAATGTCCCTTTTTCACAGGCTCCACTTGGGTGGGCTCTACTTGGCTCTGCCTGCTTTGCAAACATATTGATTACAGTTTTACCCCCCGTACCAGACTCTTTTTTGTACCTGTTAAGGTGATAGTACGGCCAGGGCCGAGTAGGGCAGAAATGCCACGTGAACAGACTGCTGTTCATTGACTGTCAGGGGGACAAAGAGAAAAAAAGCACATTTTGCCGAGGAAGTACAGGGAAAATTTAAGATGAAGAGCAACGGGATTAACATAAAAGGGACCCTGTGTAACTAATTTGGCTTTTAATTAGCAAAAATCAAGTATTGCTTTTATAAATACATATTCTGGTAAACTCTAGTGACATCACATCAAAAATGAACATTCTCATAACTTACAATTATGTTGTGAAATCAGCCAACAGGAAAATAACGTACGATCAGACTCTAAGGCTGATCTAAGGCCACTATAAATGTAAGGGATTGTTGCAATCAACCCTCCCAAGTGACAGCAGTCCTCATAGCAGGTGGGGAACTGTGTAAAGCCCCCTGGCCTATCACTCTCTTTTGCCCGCTGCTTAGCAGCATTGGGGACAACCCTCTTATCTCTTTGCATGTGGACTCTCGTAGAGAGAGGGTTCTCTACTAGAGGTTCTATACTGGGGAGACAAGCCACCTTTACCTGGCCCAGGTTTCTGCCTCAAGTTATATTACCCTCCAGTTGGGGCAATGGGTTGAGCTCTTGCTGTCAATAACATTGTGTTTCTCTTTATAGATGATGTGCTTGCCCCCCCTCTTTCTTTGCTTAACTTCTTCTCTTTTCTAGACAAAATAATTTACTATATGCCATTTACTATAGGTACACACTTTTCATCCCATAGATTGAACCCACTATACCCATACTTCGTATAGTTATACCCATACTGGTATTTGTTGTTTTCCTCTTATGTAGGACTGGATCGTGGGGTCAGCAGATCCAGCAGAGATACCCAGACTTCCTACTCCCCAGACTACGTTCCTCTGGGGGAAGTCCAAGAAGCTCCAAGGCCAGTTGAGAGACAGTCAGCTTGTCATGGGCCACTCCCTAGGAGTGGCCCATGACAAGCGTCATGTGGAATTGAAAGGTGTCCAGGGGGGCATTTGTTCCAAATGCCCCCTGGACACCTTAGCTGGCTCCTCTTGGTCTCAAGCAGCGGCTCTACTCGGAGCCCTCCCGGATTGCCTGGTTTCTCACCCTATCTCTAATGGAGTGCCTGGCCACCCTGGGGAGAAAGCTTGTTTTAGCCACTTGCATCTAGGATCTCATTCTTTATGCCGCAGCCCAAATTTCCTGGTCATGGGTAAGAGTAGGAACATAGATGAATCGGCAAATCGAGAGCTTTGTCTTTCGACTCAGTTTTCTCTTCACCACAATGGATAGGAGCAGCATACACATTACTACCATGACCCAGAGATAGTTAAATTCCTCCACTTGAGGCAGGATTACCCCCCCACCCCCACCAAATACTTGGGGAGGGCAAGCCATTTTTGTCTAGTCGAGAACCATGGCCTTGGGCTTGGATGAGCCCATCTTCAATCTGCTTTGCACTAAACATTCTGTAGGTCTTGGTTAGAGAGGGCCAGCAGAGCCACGTCGTCTGTAAAAATCAGAGGCAAAATCTGCTGGTCCCCAAACCAGAGCCCCTCTAGCCCTTGGCTGCACCTAGAAATCCTGTTCAAGAAAGTTATGAACAGAACCAGAGAAAGATGGCAGCCCTGCCAGAGTTCAACATGACCAGGGGCAGTTCCGAACTACACTCCTGCTCTGCTTGTACAGAGACCAGATGGCCTCTAGTAAAGGCTCCCATATCCCATACTCCTGGACACTACAAGGCACAAAGTCAAAGGCTTTCTCCAGGTCCACAAAGCATGAGTGGTCCAAGACATTCAGGTGAATCAGGCCTGAAATCTGGGTGTTGTGACGGACTCAGATCTGAACCTTCAAGGACACATAAAGAGGGTTACAAAGTCAGCCTTCTATCACCTGAAGAACATTTCCAGGATTAAAGGACTGATGTCCCAACAAGATCTAGAGAAACTCATCCATGTGTTTATCTTTAGTCGCACTGATTGATTGCAATGGTGTCTTCACAGGTCTGCCCCTAAAAAATCAATCAGACAACTGCAGCTGATCCAGAACGCTGCTGCTCGTGTTCTCACTAAAACCAGGAAGATAGAGCACATCACCCCAGTTCTAAAGTCCTTCCACGGGCTCCCTGTAGCTCAGAGAATACACTTTAGCATGCTTCTGTTAGTTTATAAATCACTGAACCGCTTAGCACCAAAATACATTAAATACCTGTTGTTGCTGTATCAACTCTCCAGACCACTCAGATCTTCTGGTTCTGGTCTACTCTACATACCCTGAACCACAATCAAACACGGAGAAGCAGCATTCAGCTTCTATGCTCCATAAATCTGGAATAAACCTCCAGAAAACTGCAAATCAACCGAAACACTGAGTGAGACTAAAAAACTGATGTGGTAGGTTAGTCCGATTTGCTGAAATGCTACTCAGTAGTTTATATGCCACTACGTGCTTGTATGCTTGTCTGGTAACAAAGGGCCATGCTCTTGTGCTGGAGGTCACTATGATGGTTCTAGTAGTACTCATCCTGTTCCTTCTTGCACAAAGGAGCAGATACTGGTCCTGCTGTTGGGTTAAGGACCTCAGATGGCCCTGTCCAACTCTCCTAGAGAAATTGCTTGTCTCCTGGAATCTCGTTCATGGTCTTGAGAATGTGCTGGGAGACATAAAACCTTGTGGCAATGGCACGTATTGATGTGCTATTTTTGTGGAGTTGGACTGCCTGTTCAACTTATAGAGGTTAAACAGGCAGTTCAACCTACTACTCCAGAACTACAGGCCCATCTCAAACCTCCCCTTTATCAGTAAGATTATTGAAAAAGCTGTATTTCAACAATTTAACACCTTCTTAACAACGACCGGCTGCTTTGACATTTTCCAATCAGGCTTCCGTGCTTGCCACAGTAAAGAGACCACCCTTATCAAGGTGTTTAATGACATCCATATAAATACAGACTGTGTAAGAACCGCAGTGCTGGTACTATTGGACCTCAGTGCAGCATTCGATACTGTCGATCACTCCATCCTGTTAGAACGCCTGGAAAACTGGGTCGGCCTTTCTGGTACAGCTCTCCACTGGTTTAAATCCTACTTAAAGGACAGGGACTTTTTTGTATCAGTAGGTAACTTTACATCCCAGATGACAAAAATCACATGTGGGGTTCCCCAAGGATCCATCCTGGGTCCCCTCCTATTCAATATCTACATGCTCCCTTTAGCTCAGATCATAAAAAACAACAACATCAGCTACCAGAACTATGCAGACGATCCACAGCTCTACCTCACCATGTCACCGGGTGACTATGAACCAGTTCAAGCACTGAGTAAATGCCTAGAAGAAATCAATGCATGGATGTGCCAAAATGTTCTTCAATTGAATATAAACAAAACTGAAGTAATAATCTTTGGACAAATAGAGGAGAGATCAAAAGTTAGCACACAGCTTCAGCTGCTTAAGCTAGAAACCACTGATCAGGCCCGAAATCTGGGTGTAGTGATGAACTCAGACCTGAACCTACAAAAGCATCTAAAGACAATTTTCTATCACCTGAAGAACATTTCCAGGATTAAAGGACTAATGTCTCAACAGGATCTGGAAAAACGAATCCATGCATTTATTTTTAGTCGAATTGATTACTGAAACGGTGTTTTCACAGTTCTGCCTAAAAAGTGGATCAGACAGCTGCAGCTGATCCAGAACGCTGCTGCCCGCGTCCTCACTAAGACTAAGAAAGTAGAGCACATAACCCCAGTTCTAAAGTCCTTACACTGGCTCCCTGTATCTCAGAGAATAAACTTTAAAATACTTCTGTTAGTCTATAAATCCCTGAATAGCTTAGCACCTAAATACATCACAGACTTGTTATCAGAGCATCAACCCTCCAGACCACTAAGGTTGTCTGGCTCCAGCCTACTCTGCATACCTAGAACCAGAACTAAACAAGGAGAAGCAGCATTTAGTTCCTATGCTCCACTTATCTGGAACAAACTTCCAGAAAACTGTAAAAGTGTGGAAAGCCTGAGTTCCTTTAAATCAAGATTAAAGACATTTGTTTAGGATTGCCTTCGACTGTTCTAGTTAAACTGTTTTACTGAAACATCATTAGTTTAACTTTGTAGTCCAACTGTTTTTAATGTTTGCTTTTAGTTTCTTTTTTTTTCTCTTTTTTTCCCCAGTGTCCTGTCTAGCAATGTGGCAATAGGAATTGATGTCTCAATGCCAGATAGAGCTCGACAGATTTTGCTTTTACATTTGGAGCGAACAGCTTTCGCCATAGTGCTCCGCTTGATTTATGCATGTAAATAGCTTTATTGTGATTCCTGCAGGGAGAATTTCAAATTATATGGACACTACAATGGGAGAGTAAAGGAAGAACAAGAAGAGAGAAAAAAAAAAAGAAAGAGAAGAGGTGAAAGAAAGAAGAGATAAAAGCGAGAGAGTGATAAAACGTTCTCCGTCTGCTCCATCACCTGGAAAGAGATGCAAAAAGAACAGCACAACCAACAGACATCAAGCAACAGATACAATCGAATAACACCTAGATGCTATTGCTAAATCATATGTATTATTATTTAAGCTGACATGTGTAAAGTGAAACCTGAAAAAAGAAAGTGAAAGAACATAAATAAATAAATAAATTACAGGCTTTCTGTATATAAGTGAACACTTAATACCTGGAACCCTGCACCTGTGGGAGTTTGTGAGAGCGCACTAGTTTAGGTGAAAATTATCCAGAAGGAAATAGCTCGATAGTGGTTGTGGAGAACCAAAGACCCGCCTTCCCCGAGCACAGAGGCAGGGGTCAGGGGACCCATAACCCCGGACTCCCAAAGGGGCCCCTAAAGCAGGGCGCCCAGGAGGGGCCGACACAGGATATCTGCAACCCCCCCCCCCCCAAGGAAAGAGGAGAGACGACCCCGAGGAAATCCCCCAGCCACCGCAATGCCGACGCCCCCAAGAGCCGTGGGGATGAGCCCGCGGGCTCCGCCGGAAGCCAGCCCCGCTGAAGTGGTCCCGGCCATGGGCCCTGAGGGCCAAAGGCCCCAGAGGCCCCAGGGGCGCCCCGCCCCCGCAGCGGGGGCCCCGGCTGCCCCCCAGGGGGCCAGGCCCCGCGAAGCAGCCGCCGGGACTGGGCCGGCGCACACCCGGGAACCCGCCCCAAACCCGAGGCCCACCAATGCGCCAGAGGGCCAAGGCGCCTGTCAGCGCAGCGGAGGAGGGCAGGACGTGGGGGGATGGGCTCCGCACCTAGCGGAGACTTGAGATGTTCTTGGGAGAGGGAGCGGACCGTACCCATACCTGGAAAAAAAGAAAAGGAAAACTCATTCACACCATCCCTCCCTTGTGCCCGACTCACCACACACAGATTTACAAAAAAAAAAAAAAAAGGACGCTGTACACACATTCCCACATAACACTCGCATCCAACACTCACAAGAGGGAGGGGGTCACCCCAAATCAACTATACGACTGCTTGTGCCCGACCCCCGGCCCCGCCCCCGGACCAGACGCCCCCCAGACCAGGCCCCCAAAAGAGGGGGGGCCAGCACGACCCATACGGGCCACCCAGCCAGAACCCCCCTCACCCCCTAAATACCTAATAAACCCCCTCCCTCACCCACCTTACCCTAGCCACCCCTGCCCCCCACCCCTCCTGGGGGGAGCGGAGGCGTCAGCCCCAGACCTGGCAAGCCGCTGACTACCCACAGCAGCCCCCCGCCAAGACCCCGGACACAGTGGCCCGCACCTCCTCCAGGCCCCAGACTCCTTGCCGCCATCGGAGAACGGGGGTGTGCAAAAGACCCCGATCCTCCCTACGCCCGCTCAGATGTTGTGTTGTTGCATGTTGTTCTCAAGTGTGTTTAAAAACTGGGAGCGCCGAAGAGGGTGCACGGCACAGCCCACCCCCCCTCCGGAAGGAAGCTGGTGCCAGCGCACCCCCTCCAAGCAACTGCCCAGAACCCTCAATGTCTAAGTGCGAGAGGAGGTGAAGGGAGCCGTCCGAGGTGAGGCTCACACAACATAAGCCCTCCCCCCCCCCCCCCCCCAGACGTCCCCCCCCCACCCCCCTATACCATCGCCTACATGAGTGGGCGTTGTGAAATTGTTTGGAGTGAAAGTGTCTAAAATGCATGATAAAATTGGGGAGAGGGACGTCACCAGAAAGTGGCAACCTCCAGTAACGCCCCCTCCGCAAGGACCTACATGTGTGGCGGCGTGATGGAGCAGGCAGAGGGAGGAGTCCGGGGATGGGGAGCAAAGGACTGGGAAGCCATCCCAGGGAGCCAGCTCCCCTACTGACTCCCATAGGCAACCCCGCTCCCCGAAAGCCCCACCCAGAGAAGGGGGCACCACCGTAGCCCGGGGGCCAGGGAGAGGCTGCAGGGCCCGCCAGCCAACCACCCACCAGGACCAACACCTCAACCCCCCCAGCCCACCCACCCAGCCTACTGGCTTTACCCCCCCCCCCCAAAAAAAAAAAAAATAAATAAATAAGAGGGGGGGACCCTGGCCAGCCAGCCCGCACGAGCCATCCCAAACCCCACCCCCCAAGCAAAACCCGCACCGGGAGACGACACGGACCAGGACCGGGACTGGGGGCCGGACACAAGCCCACCAGAAGGTCCATTCCTCCCCCCCCCCCCCCCCCCGTAGATTTAATCCCTCCCCAACACTAACATTCAACAACTCACCATACATTTGACAGTAGACATCAAGGCTGGGTAAGTCCCTACTCCCCCTCCTTCCCCTCCCCCCGCTAGCAGAGTGCTGATCCAATGAAGGAGAAGAGCATCTGCCCTGAGATGTTAATGTCCATGCCCCCCTACCAGCTCAACAACAACTGCTTTTAGATTCTATTCTCCCATGTTCTATTTTGTTTCTACGTTTTATTCCTACTTGCTTTTATTCTGTTTTATGTTCCTATATTTTAATAATGTAAAGCACTTTGCACTGTCTCTGTACTGAAATGTGCTATACAAATAAATTTGCCTTGCCTTGCCTATAGGGTCCAGGTATTACCTCATGCTACCGGTCGTGACCTGGTCAAATACAAAATTACTGAAAAGTGGTTAAAAAAATAGGAGGATAAAATGTCAGTTGCCTCCACCAGCACGACTATTCCTGCCTTGGGGTTTGTGTCATTGTTGCCATTTTAGAGCACCTGGTGTAAATTTAATTAACACCTGACACTAATTAACAACCCCCTCTACTACTGAACTTCTTCCGCTTATCCGGGATCGGGTCGCGGGGGTAGCAGCCTAAGTAGGGAGGCCCAGACTTCCCTCTCTCCAGCCACTTGGGCCAGCTTTTCCGGGGGAATCCCAAGGCATTCCCAGACCTGCCGAGAAGTGCCCAGAACACCTCACCTCGCTGAGGCATCCTAACCGGATGCCCGAGCCACCTCAACTGGCTCCTCTTGATATGGAAAAGCAGCAGCTCTACTCTGAGTCCCCTCCCGGATGACGGAGCTTCTCACCCTATCTCTAAGGGAGAGCCCAGACACCTAGTCTGGAATCGGAGAAAACTCGTTTCAGCTGCTTGTATCCACAATCTTGTTCTTTTGGTCACAACCCAAAGCTCATAACCATAGATGAGGGTAGGAATGTAGATCGACAGGTAAATCGAGAGCTTCGCCTTTTGACTCAGCTCTCTCTTCACCACAACACACCGGTACAACATCCGCTTCACTGCATAAGCAGCACCAATCCACCTTTCAATCAATCACCATTTTTCCCTCATTTGTGAACAAGACCCCGAGATACTTAAACTCCTCCACTTGGGACAGGACATCTTCCCTGACCTGGAGAAAGAACTTTAACCTTTTCTGGCTTAAGACTATGGCGTTGGATTTGGAGGCACTGATCCTCATCCCAGCCGCTTCACCCTCTGTCTTCTACTGAACTGGGCAGATCAATATTCCAGAAGTTTAAGTGACTTGATTTTATACTCTAATTCCCACCAGAGTACAGTGCTTCATCTTCCAAAATAGTGAGGACAATTATTTGTTGTTACTGAATTGAACAAACCTACCTCTTTGCTGTTGTCTTGAGTCTGCAGACAGCCGGTTCATATCTGTTACAATGATTTTGTGGGTGAGGGCAGGGGAGCAGGGCCGGTCTGGACTACAAGATAGAGCAGCAGGTATCATGCGAGAGGGACATGGGGAGGGACATGGGGAAGGATGTGGGGAAGGATGTGGTGATGGATGCGGCGATGGCATTGGAGATGCTGCTTTGGAGGATGAGGCAGACTTTGAAAAAACAGATGACTTTTCATAGGAGCTTGATCTAGAAGAGAGTTTGACCGCTGCCTCTGGTTTAACAGATATGGAGGAGTCCCGACTATGCAGGAAGCCTGGACAGGTGTGATGTCCTGAACTGGGTCGACTGTAGTGGCCAGCGTGCTGGTGAACATGCTGAATGAAGTGTGGATGGGGGTATTGCTCGGAGTCAGAAAGATGAGGGGTGCTCTGGCAGGTATGTTGGAGTGCATTGAGAGAGGTGTGATGTTTTGCTGTAGCACATGCATGCTGGGCAGATACTGAGGAGGACTCTTGGCAGCTGGGGAGGGATTTAAATGACTTGTGGAGGCATTCTTGAAGCAGCCGAGTTGGGCCACAAAGGGGCACACTGGAACAGGGCTGCATTAAGCGGGCTGAAGGCTGCTGGCTGAGCTCTTTGTCCCTGGTTAGAATGTTCTGGGTCTGGCTAGGTGCAGCTCTGATGGGTGGAGGAGACTTCATTTCATCCTGTCAATGAAAAAGGCACTTATGTCAAAAACTGAAATGAAGGGTGCAGTTTCCCTATTTGACTGTCTCTGTTTTGTACTGTAATGGTAGACATGCTTGTAGTTCCTGAAGGTCATTCTGGTTAAATAGCCAGATGAATAAAAAATTACAAAGCATTAACCTTTGTTTTACTTGAAAGTGACATTTTGTAATGGTGGAATGCAGCACTTCATACTTTCATATGAATCTGCACTGTATGTATGCTATATATATATATATATATATATATATATATATATATATATATATATATATATATATATATATATATATATATATATATATGTCAGGATATTTTTCTGGGATGAACCCGGACACAGCACGCACACACAGAGTCAGTTCTTATGGGTGAGTTTATTGAAGGGTGTAGCAGGTGAATGACGTGGGACCAGAGTCTTACTGCTGACGAGGGTGTAGGGCACAGAAGCTGGCCGGCAGGAGGCGTGTAACGTGACTGGCCGGGAGGAACTCAGGAGCCGAAGACTTGCGACCAGAACTTCAGAGACGTGGACTTGAGAACAGGACATCGGAGGCGTGAGCTTGAGACCAGAACATCGAAGGCGTGAGCTTGAGACCAGAACACCGGAGGCGTTGAGCTTGAGACCTGAACATCGGAGGCGTTGAGCTTGAGACCAGAACATCGAAGGCATGAGCTTGAGACCAGAACACCGGAGGCGTTGAGCTTGAGACCTGAACATCCGAGGCGTTGAGCTTGAGACCAGAACATCAGCGGCGTGGACTTGAAACCAGAACATCAGCGGCGTGGAACTGAGACCAGAACATCAGAGACATGGAACTGAGACCAGAACCTCAGTGGCGTGAACTTGAGACCAGAATTTCAGAGGCGCGGACTTGAGAGCTGAGCTGGAGCAGGGCAGTGACTGAACTTCAGAGGCGCGGACTTGAGAGCTGAGCTGGAGCTGGGCAGTGACTGAAACAAAACACAGTTGGAAAGAAAAACCTCTGACAGGAACTGAGCGGGAGTGAGCACTATGGACCGACGACGGGAACAGAAAGAGGTGAGTCTTATAAAGCAGTGGAAACAGGTGATGACAGATCAGGGTTAATTGCTGCCTGACAGGTGACGGGAGTTAAGGCTAATTAGTGTATGGAGCGGAGCGAGGGAGGGCTGAGTGAACTGCACACTAAAGACAGACAAAAACTAAACCATGATAGTACCCCCCCCCTCAAGGCCGGACACCGGACGGCCTAGAACCTCTTACCCAGGGTGGGTGGAGGGGGTTCCAGGATGGCGAGCAAGAGTCGAACAAAATCAGAACACAAGGAAAACAAAAGCCTAGGAGAAACACAGGGAGAACTAAGGCTAGAGAACACTAGAGAACTAAGGCTAGAGAACACTAGGGAACCAAGGAGCTAAAGAACACTAGGGAACCAAGGGGCTAGAGAACACGGGGGAAAAAAGGAGCTAGAGAACACGGGGGAACCAAGGAGCTAGAGAACACGGGCGAACTAAGGAGCTAGAGAACACGGGGGAGCCAAGGAGCTAGAGAACACGGGGGAACCAAGGAGCTAGAGAACACTAGGGAACCAAGGAGCTAGAGAACACTAGGGAACCAAGGAGCTAAAGAACACTAGGGAACCAAGGAGCTAGAGAACACTGATGTGCCAGAGCACAACCAGGGCGCGGCACATCAGGGAAAGGTACGAACGCTTGACTGCGCCGGGGGAAAGAGCGAGCGCTTGACAGCGCCGAGGGAAAGAGCGAGCGCTTGACAGCGCCGGGGGAAAGAGCGAGCGCAACACAGCGCCAAAGGGAAGGAAACGGGCGCAACACAGCGCCAAAGGAAAGGAAGGGGCGCAACACAGCGCAAAAGGGAAGGAACGGGCGCAACACAGCGCCAAAGGGAAGGAACGGGCGCAACACAGCGCCAAAGGGAAGGAACGGGCGCAACACAGCGCCAAAGGGAAGGGACGGGCGCACACAGCGCCAAAGGGAAGGGACGGGCGCAACACAGCGCCAAAGGGAAGGAACGAGCGCAACACAGCGCCAAAGGGAAGGAACGGGCGCAACACAGTGCCAAAGGGAAGGAACGGGCGCACACAATGCCAAAGGGAAGGAACGGGCGTACTCAACGCCAAAGGGAAGGAACGGGCGTACACAACGCCAAAGGGAAGGAACGGGCGTACACAACGCCAAAGGGAAGGAACGGGCGTACACAACGCCAAAGGGAAGGAACGGGCGTACACAACGCCAAAAGGGAAGGAACGGGCGCACGACAGCGCCAAAAGGGAAGGAACGGGCGTACACCACGCCAAAGGGAAGGAACGGGCGCACGACAGCGCCAAAAGGGAAGGAACGGGCCAACGGCAGCGCTAAAGGGAAGGAACGGGTGTAAACAACGCCATAGGGAAGGAACGGGCGTATGGAAACGCCAAAGGGAAGGAACGGGCGTATGGAAACGCCAAAGGGAAGGAACGGGCGTATGGGAACGCCAAGGAGAAGGAACGGGCGTATGGGAACGCCAAGGGGAGACAACTCCGGAGCGTGAGGGAAGCGCTGGGGCCCAAGGGACGAGATCGCCGGGGCGTGAGGGAACCGCCGGGGCGCAAGGGAGAAACTCGCCGGGGCGTGAGGGAAACGCCGGGGCGCTAGGGAAGTAACTCGCCGGGGCGTGAGGGTAACGCCGGGGCACAAGGGAAGGGATCTCCGGGGCGTGAGGGAAACGCTGGGGCACAAGGGAAGAGATCGCCGGGGCATGAGGGAAACGCTGGGGCACAAGGGAAGAGATCGCCGGGGCGTGAGGGAAACGCCGGGGCACAAGGGAAGAGATCGCCGGGGCGTGAGGGAAACTCCGGGGCACAAGGGAAGAGATCGCCGGGGCGTGAGGGAAACGCCGGGGCGCAAGGGAGAAACTCGCCGGGGCGTGAGGGAAACGCCGGGGCGCTAGGGAAAGATCGCCAGGGTGTGAGGGAAACGCCGGGGCGCAAGGGAAGTAACTCGCCAAGGGGTAAGTACAGGCGTGCTGATATGCTAGGGCTCAACAGCGTACGGAAACGGTGGAGCACAACTAGCGTACAGATAAGCCAGGGAAGAGGACGGGCGTATGGAAACGCCAGGGAAAGAACTGGCGTATGGAAACGCCAGAGAAAGATACAGGCGGACCATAACACTAGGGCTCAACAGCGTATAGAAACGCTGGAGCACAACTGGTGTCTGGTAACGCCTGGGGAAGGAACTGGCGTATGGGAACATCAGGGGAAGCAAGAACGGAGGGCGTCCTAACACGCCGGAACACGAACGGGGGCGTCCTAACACGCCAGGGAACCGAGGAAAACGTAAACGCCAAGAACCAGAGGGTGAGCTAGACCGCAACCGGCCAGGCGTGCCAAAGAGCTCTGGCAGTGACCTGCGGGCGCCGGCAACGACACACCGACACTCAAGGGTAAAGCAACAAAACTTAATTTAACAAAAACAGAACTAAGACTAGAGCCGCAGGGCCAGACAGAGACTACGGGGTCAAGACAGGGACTACAGGATCGAGACAGGGACTACAGGGTCGAGACAGGGACTACAGGGTCGAGACAGGGACTACAGGGTCAAGACAGGGACTACAGGGTCGAGACAGGGACCACAGGGTCTAAACCTGAAAAGCTAGAAGACTTGGAAGGGAACAAAACACTAAAATAAAACTATAAAACAAACAAAGAGGGAGATTAGGGCAAGTACAGCTAAGCTAGAGAAAAAAAAATAGATAACACAGCGCCAAAGGGAAGGAACGGGCGCACACAATGCCAAAGGGAAGGAACGGGCGTACACAACGCCAAAGGGAAGGAACGGGCGTACACAACGCCAAAGGGAAGGAACGGGCGTACACAACGCCAAAGGGAAGGAACGGGCGTACACAACGCCAAAAGGGAAGGAACGGGCGCACGACAGCGCCAAAAGGGAAGGAACGGGCGTACACCACGCCAAAGGGAAGGAACGGGCGCACGACAGCGCCAAAAGGGAAGGAACGGGCCAACGGCAGCGCTAAAGGGAAGGAACGGGTGTAAACAACGCCATAGGGAAGGAACGGGCGTATGGAAACGCCAAAGGGAAGGAACGGGCGTATGGAAACGCCAAAGGGAAGGAACGGGCGTATGGGAACGCCAAGGAGAAGGAACTGGCGTATGGGAACGCCAAGGGGAGACAACTCCGGAGCGTGAGGGAAGCGCTGGGGCCCAAGGGACGAGATCGCCGGGGCGTGAGGGAACCGCCGGGGCGCAAGGGAGAAGTTCGCCAGGGCGTGAGGGAACCGCCGGGGCGCAAGGGAGAAACTCGCCGGGGCGTGAGGGAAACGCCGGGGCGCTAGGGAAGTAACTCGCCGGGGCGTGAGGGTAACGCCGGGGCACAAGGGAAGGGATCGCCGGGGCGTGAGGGAAACGCCGGGGCACAAGGGAAGAGATCGCCGGGGCGTGAGGGAAACGCCGGGGCACAAGGGAAGGGATCGCCGGGGCGTGAGGGAAACGCCGGGGCACAAGGGAAGAGATCGCCGGGGCGTGAGGGAAACGCCGGGGCACAAGGGAAGGGATCGCCGGGGCGTGAGGGAAACGCTGGGGCACAAGGGACGAGATCGCCGGGGCGTGAGGGAACCGCCGGGGCGCAAGGGAGAAGTTCGCCAGGGCGTGAGGGAACCGCCGGGGCGCAAGGGAGAAACTCGCCGGGGCGTGAGGGAAACGCCGGGGCGCTAGGGAAGTAACTCGCCGGGGCGTGAGGGTAACGCCGGGGCACAAGGGAAGGGATCGCCGGGGCGTGAGGGAAACGCTGGGGCACAAGGGAAGGGATCGCCGGGGCATGAGGGAAACGCTGGGGCACAAGGGAAGAGATCGCCGGGGCGTGAGGGAAACGCCGGGGCACAAGGGAAGAGATCGCCGGGGCATGAGGGAAACGCCGGGGCGCAAGGGAGAAACTCGCCGGGGCGTGAGGGAAACGCCGGGGCGCTAGGGAAAGATCGCCAGGGTGTGAGGGAAACGCCGGGGCGCAAGGGAAGTAACTCGCCGGGGCGTGAGGGTAACGCCGGGGCACAAGGGAAGGGATCGCCGGGGCGTGAGGGAAACGCCGGGGCACAAGGGAAGAGATCGCCGGGGCGTGAGGGTAACGCCGGGGCACAAGGGAAGAGATCGCCGGGGCGTGAGGGTAACGCCGGGGCACAAGGGAAGGGATCGCCGGGGCGTGAGGGAAACGCCGGGGCACAAGGGAAGAGATCGCCAGGGCGTGAGGGAAACGCCGGGGCACAAGGGAAGAGATCGCCGGGGCGTGTGGGTAACGCCGGGGCACAAGGGAAGGGATCGCCGGGGCATGAGGGTAACGCCGGGGCACAAGGGTAAGATTGCCGGGGCGTGAGAAAAACGCCGAGGCAGAACGGGCGAACGGCAGCGCCAAGGGGTAAGTACAGGCGTGCTGATATGCTAGGGCTCAACAGCGTACGGAAACGGTGGAGCACAACTAGCGTACAGATAAGCCAGGGAAGAGCACGGGCGTATGGAAACGCCAGGGAAAGAACTGGCGTATGGAAACGCCAGAGAAAGATACAGGCGGACCATAACACTAGGGCTCAACAGCGTATAGAAAAGCTGGAGCACATCTGGTGTCTGGTAACGCCTGGGGAAGGAACTGGCGTATGGGAACGTCAGGGGAAGCAAGAACGGAGGGCGTCCTAACACGCCGGAACACGAACGGGGGCGTCCTAACACGCCAGGGAACCGAGGAAAACGTAAACGCCAAGAACCAGAGGGTGAGCTAGACCGCAACCGGCCAGGCGTGCCAGAGAGCTCTGGCAGTGACCTGCGGGCGCCGGCAACGACACACCGACACTCAAGGGTAAAGCAACAAAACTTAATTTAACAAAAACAGAACTAAGACTAGAGCCGCAGGGCCAGACAGAGACTACGGGGTCAAGACAGGGACTACAGGGTCGAGACAGGGACTACAGGGTCGAGACAGGGACTACAGGGTCAAGACAGGGACTACAGGGTCGAGACAGGGACCACAGGGTCTAAACCTGAAAAGCTAGAAGACTTGGAAGGGAACAAAACACTAAAATAAAACTATAAAACAAGCAAAGAGGGAGATTAGGGCAAGTACAGCTAAGCTAGAGAAAAAAAAATAGATAACTAAAGCTAGAAATAAGAGTGCAAGGCAATTCCAGAAGTCTAAGGTAAGAACTGAAAGCAAAAAGATCTCGGAAGATCTAAAGCTAACAATACGACCGAGCTGGAAAAACAAGGCTAAATAAAAGAAACTCAAAACTCCAGAAAAAGAAAACCCCAAAAAATCCTAAGTAACCTAAACTAAGGTTGAACCCAAACAAAAGATAAGAAGGCAAAAACCATTCTTCTAGAACTGTAAAAATATACAGGGCTAGACAGGAAACTAAGCAAAACCAGAACACAACGAAACAAACCTAAAAAACTCTAAGAAATCAAAAGAACACTGAAATACTCTACAACTAAGGAACCTTACGTAACTCAAAACCGAAACCGAAACTAGAAGGCGCTGGGCAGCAACTTCTGTATATGCTGGGCAGCGTCAGAGGCGGGTCTCACGGAGAGCGAAACGTGGAACAGAGTCATTGGCTGGGCGTCGCAGCACCGCGACCCAGGCGAGATGAACCAGAGGCGTGGTGTCGCAGCACAGCGACCCAAGCGAGACAACCAGAGGCCGGGCGTCGCAACACAGCGACCCAGGCGAGATGAACCAGAGACAAGGCGTCGCCGCACGGCGACCCAGGCGAGATGAACCGGAGGCGAGGGCAGACCCTGCCAGCTTCTGTACATGGCTCCATGCGTGCTCGGGTCCATCCCTTGGCCGGTCCATAATGTCAGGATATTTTTCTGGGATGAACCCGGACACAGCACGCACACACAGAGTCAGTTCTTATGGGTGAGTTTATTGAAGGGTGTAGCAGGTGAATGATGTGGTACCAGAGTCTTACTGCTGACGAGGGTGTAGGGCACAGAAGCTGGCCGTAACGTGACTGGCCGGGAGGAACTCAGGAGCCGAAGACTTGCGACCAGAACTTCAGAGACGTGGACTTGAGAACAGGACGTCGGAGGTGTGAGCTTGAGACCAGAACATTGAAGGCGTGAGCTTGAGACCAGAACACCGGAGGCGTTGAGCTTGAGACCTGAACATCGGAGGCGTTGAGCTTGAGACCAGAACATCGAAGGTGTGAGCTTGAGACCAGAACACCGGAGGCGTTGAGCTTGAGACCTGAACATCGGAGGCGTTGAGCTTGAGACCAGAACATCAGCGGCGTGGACTTGAAACCAGAACATCAGCGGTGTGG
Source organism: Fundulus diaphanus (assembly GCA_037039145.1). Taxonomy (NCBI): domain Eukaryota; kingdom Metazoa; phylum Chordata; class Actinopteri; order Cyprinodontiformes; family Fundulidae; genus Fundulus; species Fundulus diaphanus. Next base: position 58,961,094 of record CM073127.1, read on the forward strand.
AACTGAGACCAGAACATCAGAGACATGGAACTGAGACCAGAACATCAGCGGCGTGGGCTTGAGACCAGAACCTCAGTGGCGTGAACTTGAGACCAGAATTTCAGAGGCACGGACTTGAGAGCTGAGCTGGAGCTGGGCAGTGACTGAACTTCAGAGGCGCGGACTTGAGAGCTGAGCTGGAGCTGGGCAGTGACTGAAACAAAACACAGTTGGAAAGAAAAACCTCTGACAGGAACTGAGCGGGAGTGAGCACTATGGACCGGCGACGGGAACAGAAAGAGGTGAGTCTTATAAAGCGGTGGAAACAGGTGATGACAGATCATGGTTAATTGCTGCCTGACAGGTGATGGGGAGTTAAGGCTAATTAGTGTATGGAGCGGAGCAAGGGAGGGCTGAGTGAACTGCACACTAAAGACAGACAAAACCTAAACCATGACATATATATATATATATATATATATATATATATATATATATATATATATATATATATATATATATATATATATTGCTCAAATATATATATATATATATATATATATATATATATTGCTCAAATATATATATATATATATATATATATATATTGCTCAAAAAAATTAAGGGAACACTTGGAAAAAAATTAAGGGAACACTTGGAGTTACATTGTGTTAAGTGTTCCCTTTATTTTTTGAGCAGTATATATATAAAACATGTTTTATTCAAAATTTCTCTTCAAAACACTAACCCTGTCTTATCTGACCATTTTTAATAACCTTTGAGTTCAATTTAACTGAGTTATCCACCCCTAAAAGAAGGTTTCATTATAGTAGATCTTTGTCAGATAATGCTGTCTCAAACTTTAAAGAGTCTGTCCCCCTCTTAATGACCTCAGTATCACAGAAAGGACAGCAATTGTATTTCTTCCCCTTCACAAATTGATGCTCTTGTTGGTGGCAGTACTTCCTTATTGCGTTTTGCATTAGACAAGGTAGCCCCATTCAAAAAGAAAGTAATTATTCATTTGCCAACATGTGCGCAGGCTGCAATCAAGCAATATCACAATCAAAGCAGCCAGCCACGGAAATCGGCTGTTAGTGATCTTTCTATAAGCAGGGCATACACGGTACGATTTTTTTGCCATTTTTGGGCTGATTGTTCAGTCGTGCGAGAATCTTTTGGATCAGCCGAGTTTCAGCTGCATCGTGCGTCCAGCGTCGTGTAGTATACAGGGGGTAACGAGGGCCAATTAGCCTCTCACAACCACCTCCCGATCAGGAATCGTACGATCGGATGAAAATCGAACATTCCAGTCGTCCCTCGTGAGGTGATCGTGAGCGCATCCTGCTGTTGAAGCAGATCTACGATGATAAATTACAGACCTATATCTAAGACCTATATCTAATCTTCCTTTCTTATCTAAAATTCTTGAGAAAGTAGTTGCTAATCAGGTATGTTAACATTTACACTGTAACCTGTTAGAAGAATTTCAGTCATGCTTCAGAGCTTGTCATAGCACTGAAAAGCTCTGGTGAAAGTCACTAATGATGTTTTCATGACCTCAGATAACAGACTTGTGGCTATACTTGTACTGTTAGATCTCAGTGCTGCATTTGATACAGTTGATCAAAATATTCTCCTAGAAAGACTTGAACATATTGTAGGGATAAAAAAACATTTAAATCTTATCAATCTGACAGATTCCAGTTTGTTTGTGTTAATAATAAATCTTGGAGTATCACAGGGTTCAATCCTTGGGCCAATTCTCTTTACTATATATATATGCTTCTGGTTGGTAAAATTATCAGACAGCACAGGCTTAATTTCCACTGTTATGTTGATGGCACTCACCTAAATTTATCCATAAATAGTGATGAATCCAATCAGTTACTTAAACTACAGGCATGTCTTCATGACATCAAAATCTGACTTTTGATGTCATCAAAAACACCAAAAATTGTCCATGAGTAATGCTGAAAAACTAGTCTATGGATTTGTTACTTCAAGGCTGGACTACTGTATTTCTTTACTATCAAGAAGTCTACATAATACAGTTCAAAGCCTTCAGATGATCCAAAACGCTACAGCAAGAGTTCTAATGAAAATTAACAAGAGAGACCATATTTCCCCTATTATAGCTTCACTTGATTGGCTTCCTGTTAAATCAATAATTTAATTTAAAATTCTCCTTCTCACATATAAATAACTTAATAATCAAGCTCCATCATACATCAGAGACCTGATTGCTCCATATGTTCCTAACAGACGTGACTCGGTCAAATACAAAATTACTGAAAAGCAGTTCAAAAAAGAGGAGGGATAAAATGTCAGTTGCCTCCACCTGCAGAACCATTCTGCTTTGGGAATTATGCCATTGTTGTCCCTTTAGTGCCCCGGCTGCTCTCAGACTGCAGGTCTACTGGTTCCTAGAGTCTCTAAAAGTAGAATGGGAGGCAGATCTTTAAGCTATCAGGCTCCTCTCCTGTGGAACCAACTCCCAGTTTTGGTCCATGAAGCAGACACCCTGTCTACGTTCAAGACTAGGCTTAAAACTGCCTTTTTTGATAAAGTTTATAGTTAGAGTAGCTTAGGTTACCCTGTCATTGTCGAGTGTGTTTTTTCTGGTTATAACAAAGGTTATCTCCACAAGGGTTTCATCCATTGATGGGACATTAATGTTTACGTTATTTTACTCATTATGACTAAAATAAAACCGAAGCTTTATTTGTTAGCGCCGAAGGTCCGCTAGCCAAGATGCTATTAGCTCCTGCTAACATCCGGTTCCAGACATTCACAAGGAGCTTGTTTTAGAGCATAAAGCTTAATCGTTCGGCTCCACCGTAGGCCGATAGAGCTATGAGCCTTGTTCCCGCATTAATATTGAATATTAATGTCGGCTTAAAGGCAATTTTGATAACTTTAGACTTTAACCGATTTAGCGACTGATCGCTACAGCGACCCCAGGCGCCCGGAGCGAGAATCGCATTAATAAGATTTGGCCATTGTCAGGATGCAGCGTGAGGGCTGCATGCTGAGCCTCTCTCCCTCTCTCTCGTTACGGCGCAGCCTGATGGGTTTCACCTGGCAGGCTGCAATTAACTCGCAACTGCTTCCACCTGGTTCCACCCTTATTTAAACATACCTCTTTCTGCTCTCGTTGCCGGCCCGTAGTGTTCACTCCCGTTCAGTCTCAGTCTGTTTTCATCCTCTGTTGCGCCTCTGTCCAGAGATTTTCCCACGTCTGGTTGCCAGAGTTCCTGCGCCCGCACCTCCAAGAATCCTCTCGGCTGCACAGTGAAATCTACAGCAACCAGAGATTTTCCCACGTCTGGTTGCCAGAGTTCCTGCGCCCGCACCTCCAAGAATCCTCTCGGCTGCACAGTGAAATCTACAGCAACCAGAGATTTTCCCACGTCTGGTTGCCAGAGTTCCTGCGCCCGCGCCGACCAGCACCTCCAAGAATCCTCTCGGCTGCACGGTGAAATCTACAGCAGCCCCAACGTTCTCCAGTCCTGCAACTCTGTTCAACGTTCCCCAGTCCAGCAACTCAGTTCAACGTTCTCCAGTCCAGCAACTCAGTTCAACGTTCTCCAGTCCAGCAACTCAGTTCAACGTTCTCCAGTCCAGCAACTCAGTTCAACGTTCTCCAGTCCAGCAACTCAGTTCAACGTTCTCCAGTCCTGCAACTCAGTTCAACGTTCTCCAGTCCAGCAACTCAGTTCTACGTTCTTCAGTCCGGCAAATCTGCTCAACGCTTTCAAGTCCTCCGCTCCCGAGTCTCCTCCCGGTCAGTCTCCCCGTGCTCCTCCTGCTAGCCAGCTTCCGCACCCTTCACCTCCGTCCATAAAGACTCTGGTTCCTCTCGTCATTCACCCATCATTCTGTACAATAAAACTCACTTCAAGAACAAGCTCTGTGTGTGCGTGCTGTGTCCGGGTTCATCCAAAGACAAATCATGACAATTACGGGCCGGCCAAAGGATGAACCCGAGCACGCACAGAGCCTAGGTGCGGAAGCTGGTAGGATCCGCCCCGCCTCAGTTCCTGTCTGCGTGCTCTACTTCCCGTCTGCGTGCTCAAGTTCCTGTCTGCGTGTCTCAAGTTCCCACCTTAGATCTTAGTTATCTAGTTCAGCTTTATTTTTCCAGATTCTCGTTTTTTTTAGTTAGACATCCAGTTCTCTAGTTTCAGTTGTTGTTTTTGAGCTATTTTGGTCCCGAGGTTTTGAGTTACTTAGCATTTTTTGGTTTTACAGTTTTCTAGTGTTCCTTTAGAGTTCTTAAGTTGGTTAGTTGTTCAGCTTTCTGATAATTTATATAGGTTTAACCTTAGTTTGGTTTATCTAGGAATTTTGTGTTTCGGAAATATTTAGGAGGTTTTTTCCGTTTTCTTTAAAGGTATTTGAGTTTCTGTTTTGCTTTGGGTTTATTTTCAGTTCGGTTCAAGTGTTCTAGGTTTCCCTATAGGCTCTCGAATTTTGGTCCTGAATTTTAGTTTTCACCCTAGATTTCCTGTTTTTCTCGTGTTCTTATTTCTAGCTGTAGTTATCTAGTTTTTCATCAGTTTAGTTGAACCAGCCCTCGTCTCCTTGTGCTGCTTGGTTTTATAGTTTAGCTCTAGGTTCCGGTCCTTCTCCTAGTTTTCTGGTTTGTTTTGGTTTTCCCGTCTAGCCCCTGTAGTTCCTCTCGAGTCCTGTCTTAGTCTTGTTGCCTCCGTCTTAGTCTTGTTGCCTCCGTCTTAGTCTTGTAGCCCCCGTCCTAGTCTTGTAGCCCCCGTCCTAGTCTTGTAGCCACCGTCTTAGTCTAGTAGTCCCTGTCAAGTATAGTAGTCCATTGTTTTCCCTGGCCTAGTCCACCTGTCATGTCTTCCTCTGTGTTTAGGCGCTGCCAGAGCCCTCCGGCGCTTCTAGTCACCGGCTGAGCCCTCTGGCGCACCCGCCTGTTGCTGCCCAGCACATGCAAGCCGCCACCAGAGCCCTCCGGCGCTCCCATGTCGCCGGCTGAGCCTCTGGTGCGATCGGCCAGTTGCTGCTCGGCGCATTCCCTGATTCTGGCGTGTTAGGACGCTTTCTGTTCGTGTTTTCTGGCGTGTTAGGACGCCATCCGTGTTTCCTGGCGTGTTAGGACGCCTTCTATTCGTGTTTCCAGGCGTGTTAGGACGCCCTCCGTTCTTGCTTCCCCTGGCGTTCCCATACGCCAGTTCTTTTCCCCAGGTATTGCCATACACTAATTGTGCTCTAGCGTTCCTATACGCTGTTGAGCCCTAGTGTTATGGTCCACCTGTACCTTTCTCTGGCGTTTCCATACGCCAGTTCTTTCCCTGGCGTTTTCATACGCCTGTCCTCCTCCCTGGCTTATCTATATGCTAGTTGTGCTCCACTGTTTCCGTACACTGTTGGGCCCTAGCATATCAGTACGCCTGCACTTACCCCTTGGCGCTGCCGTGCGCCCGTTCTGCCTCGGCGTTTCCCTCACGCCCCGGCGAGTCTCTCCTTTACGCCCCGGCGTTTCCCTCACGCCCCGGCGAGTTGCTTACCTTGCGCCCCGGCGTTTTCCTCACGCCCCGGCGATCTCTCCTTGCGCCCCGGCGTTTTCCTCACGCCCTGGCGATCTCTCCTTGCGCCCCGGCGTTTCCCTCACGCCCCTGCGAGTCTCTCCTTTACGCCCCGGCGTTTCCCTCACGCCCCGGCGAGTTACTTCCCTTGCGCCCCGGCGTTTCCCTCACGCCCTGGCGATCTTTCCCTTGTGCCCCGGCGTTTCCCTCACGCCCCGGCGATCTCTTCCCTAACGCCCCGGCGTTTCCCTCACGCCCCGGCGAGTCTTTTCCTTGTGCCCCGGCGGTTCCCTCACGCCCCGGCGATCTCGTCCCTTGGGCCCCAGCGCTTCCCTCACGCTCCGGCGTTGTCTTCCCTTTGGCGTTTCCATACGCCCGTTCCTTTCCTTTGGCGTTCCCATACGCCCGTTCCTTGCCCTTGGCGTTCCCATACGCCCGTTCCTTGCCCTTGGCGTTCCCATACGCCCGTTCCTTGCCCTTGGCGTTCCCATACGCCCGTTCCTTGCCCTTGGCGTTCCCATACGCCCGTTCCTTGCTCTTGGCGTTTTCGCACGCCCTTTCCTTTCCCCCGGTGTCTCTGTACGTTAGTTGTGCTCCAGTGTTTTCTTGCGCTGTTGAGCTCTGACGTGTCAGTCCGCCTGTCCTTTCCCCCTTGGCGTTTCATACGCCCGTTACCTTCCTTAGCGCTGTTGTTGGCCCGTTCCTTCCCCTTGGGCGTTGTGTACGCCCGTTCCTTCCCCTTTGGCGTTGTGTACGCCCGTTCCTTGGCGTTTCCATACGCCCGTTCCTTCCCTTTGGCGTTTCCTTACGCCCGTTCCTCCCCCTTGGCGTTTCCGTACGCCCGTTCCTTGGCGTTTCCGTACGCCCGTTCCTTGGCGTTTCCGTACGCCCGTTCCTTGGCGTTTCCGTACGCCCGTTCCTTGGCGTTTCCGTACGCCCGTTCCTTGGCGTTTCCGTACGCCCGTTCCTTGGCGTTTCCGTACGCCCGGTCCTTCCCTTTTGGCGTTGTGTACGCCCGATCCTTCCCCTTTGGCGCTGTGTTGCGCCGTTCCTCCCCTTTGGCGCTGTGTTACGCCCGTTCCTTCCCTTTGGCGCTGTCAGCGCTCGCTCTTTCCCCCGACGCTGTCAAGCGCTCGCTCTTTCCCCCGGCGCTGTCAAGCGCTCGCTCTTTCCCCCGGCGCTGTCAAGCGCTCGCTCTTTCCCCCGACGCTGTCAAGCGCTCGTACCTTTCCCTGATGTGCCGCGCCCTAGTTGTGCTCCGGCACATCAGTGTTCTTTAGCTCCTTGGGTTCCCCCGTGTTCTCTAGCTCCTTGGTTCCCCCCGTGTTCTCTAGCTCCTTGGTTCCCCCGTGTTCTCTGGCTCCTTGGTTCCCCGTGTTCTCTAAGCTCCTTAGGTTCCCCCGTGTTCTCTAGCTCCTTGGTTCCCCCCGTGTTCTCTAGCTCCTTGGGTCCCCCCGTGTTCTCTAGCTCCTTGGTTCCCCCGTGTTCTCTAAGGTCCTTGGGTCCCCCCGTGTTCTCTAAGCTCCTTGGGTCCCCCCGTGTTCTCTAGCTTCTTGGGTCCCCCCGTGTTCTCTAGCTTCTTGGTTCCCCCCGTGTTCTCTAGCTCCTTGGTCCCCTAGTGTTCTCTAGCTCCTTGGTCCCCTAGTGTTCTCTAGCTCCTTGGTCCCCTAGTGTTCTCTAGCTCCTTGGTCCCCTGTATTCTCTAGCTCCTTGGTTCCCTGTATTCTCTAGCTCCTTGGTTCTCTGTATTCTCTAGCTCCTTGGTTCCCCTAGTGTTCTCTGGCCCCTTTGGTTCCCCTAGTGTTCTCTGGTCCCTTTGGTGTTTGCTGGCTCTTTGGTCTCTCAGGTTTGACTCTTGCCCGCCTTCCTAGGCCCCCTCCACCCACCCAGCGTGGAGATTCTGGGCCGTCCGGTGTCCGGCCTTGGGGGGGGGGGGACTGTCAGGATGCAGCGTGAGGGCTGCATGCTGAGCCTCTCTCCCTCTCTCTCGTTACGGCGCAGCCTGATGGGTTTCACCTGGCAGGCTGCAATTAACTCGCAACTGCTTCCACCTGGTTCCACCCTTATTTAAACATACCTCTTTCTGCTCTCGTTGCCGGCCCGTAGTGTTCACTCCCGTTCAGTCTCAGTCTGTTTTCATCCTCTGTTGCGCCTCTGTCCAGAGATTTTCCCACGTCTGGTTGCCAGAGTTCCTGCGCCCGCACCTCCAAGAATCCTCTCGGCTGCACAGTGAAATCTACAGCAACCAGAGATTTTCCCACGTCTGGTTGCCAGAGTTCCTGCGCCCGCACCTCCAAGAATCCTCTCGGCTGCACAGTGAAATCTACAGCAACCAGAGATTTTCCCACGTCTGGTTGCCAGAGTTCCTGCGCCCGCGCCGACCAGCACCTCCAAGAATCCTCTCGGCTGCACGGTGAAATCTACAGCAGCCCCAACGTTCTCCAGTCCTGCAACTCTGTTCAACGTTCTCCAGTCCAGCAACTCAGTTCAACGTTCTCCAGTCCAGCAACTCAGTTCAACGTTCTCCAGTCCAGCAACTCAGTTCAACGTTCTCCAGTCCAGCAACTCAGTTCAACGTTCTCCAGTCCTGCAACTCTGTTCAACGTTCTCCAGTCCAGCAACTCAGTTCAACGTTCTCCCATCCAGCAACTCAGTTCAACGTTCTCCAGTCCAGCAACTCAGTTCAACGTTCTCCAGTCCAGCAACTCAGTTCTACGTTCTTCAGTCCGGCAAATCTGCTCAACGCTTTCAAGTCCTCCGCTCCCGAGTCTCCTCCCGGTCAGTCTCCCCGTGCTCCTCCTGCTAGCCAGCTTCCGAACCCTTCACCTCCGTCCATAAAGACTCTGGTTCCTCTCGTCATTCACCCATCATTCTGTACAATAAAACTCACTTCAAGAACAAGCTCTGTGTGTGCGTGCTGTGTCCGGGTTCATCCAAAGACAAATCATGACAGCCATAAGGTAATCATTTTACTGAGCAAATCATTTCTCAAAATATTGTTCCCTCACATAATGTTTTGTGTAACTCAGGATTTGCATTGTGAATGGGTTGAAACACATGTCAAATGTTGTTCTGAATTAGTTAAGCTAATTTACCACAATTCACATTCTTTAAGGTGAACTTTGGTTCTTTAACTTAAACAAAATATTATTTCATCAAATAATGTTTTGTTTAACTCAGGATTCGCATTGTGAATGGATTGAAACACACGCCAAATGTTTTTTTTCACTCCATTCCATGCTTTTTGGAATCAGATCTGCAGTGAACAAGGATTCACTGAATTATTCTGATTATGATCAACCACTTTTGTTTTGTCTTTTGTTTGTTTTTGCATGTAAATAGTTCCTTAGCTTATCTTCATTTTGCTTAGTAGTTTAGTTAAGTTTCACTAGTCTAGTAGAGAGGATTTGTTAATCGAAATATTGTGTTAATTCAGATAAACAGCATTACATAGTGATGTTCTCTGGATGTTCATTTTATTTCTGTTATTAAATTCTTGAACTTGAAAAGAAGTTGTCACTCCTTTATTCTATGTGTGTGCAGGTTTTGCTGTTAAAAGATTGCTAGTGCTCGAATTCATCCTTTTCAACCATTGTCTTGATATCAGCTTAAGAGCTGATCATCGCCAGACAATACTTAACAGACAGAGGGTTATTTATGAAACATTAAATAACCCTCTTAATGGGGCTTTCTTTCAAGAAATGCCCCATTAAGGCCAAAATGGTGGACCAAATGACTTAAAAACTTGTGGATATATTCTTCGACCTGAGCTGTGGATCTCTGCGGCTCCTCCAGGGTGACCGTGGGTCGCTTGACTATTTCTCTGATTAATGCTCTCCTTGCCCAGTCAATCAGTTTAGGTAGTTGGCCATATCCTAATAGATTTGCAGTTGGGCCATGCTGAGCCCTGTGAAATGTTCAAAGCTTTCAATAATGATTTTGAACCTAACCTTGATTTAAACATCTCTTGAACTTTTTCCCTGAACTTGTCTGCTGTGTGTCTTGGTTTCATGATGCTGTTTTTTCACTAATGTTCTCCATCTGAATATAAATGCACAACACACTTTCCAAATCTTCTATATAAAAGGTATTTTGAAAACTACAAATTATTTTAATTGCACCTATAACATTTCCAGATAAAATATAACTGGACCTAATGGTTTTAATGCAACAATATGTGAAAAAGTGTAAGCACTTTTCCAAGGCACTGTCAAAAAGCAAACAAAAAAACCCACCTAGCTCTTTCACTGTTAACGTCACAAGATCAACAAGGCTGTAAATAGGTGGTTTTAACAACCTCATCTGAGCTATTACATGTTATGTTTTAGTTTATGTTACATTTAAAATTAGATTTGGCTCATGTATATAAAGAAAGTAATTAGTCCCATAGCAGTGAAATTTTTAGGATGGCATTCATGTTTTCTTTTGTTCTTTTTCCACCCAGCCATGAGTGAAAGCCTTAGCCTGAAAGAACCACTATCGCGCTGCATGTATAAATGTGAAGAAAAAGGCATATGGTCTACTTTAGACTACTTAATGTTGACGCCAGATGGATGTGCCTCAGACCACAGGATGACATAATGAGTCCTTGAACAAATCGTTGAATAATTTAAGGCTTTAAGTCTTACCGATTCATTGCCACACAGCAGCAGTTTTCAAAGTGGACTTCAGGGGCTGAACATTCCTTTAAACAAGGGGTGTCCAGATGGTGTTTTAGGAACATGAAGAATACACTCATTTTCTTGTTTTAATTACTGGAAAACCAAAGAATGTGTTCTATTACTACCTTGAAGTTGGGCCTTTTATTTTATTCATTTTTATATATATATATATATATAAAACATTGCTGTTTAGTGAATTATTTAATGAGTACACCGGTTAAATACAAGTGTTAATCAAAATGAGAGACTTCAACAAGCCCTGGTGGAAAAGGATGTCCATCATACCCAGACTGTGAACAAGCAGAATGAGGTCTCTGTGGATGGATGTGGTCTAAAAGTGATCATTAATACAACATACTGTGGTCTCTGACATGACCCAGAAAGGTGTACTTTGTCAAAGGCTAATGCCAAGGATCTAACACTGCAGAACAGAATAGAAAGATTTAAAGGTATATATCCACATTATTTGCTTAAAAAAAAGACCAAAAACCATCTGATCATGACAAAATAAGGTTATATACACCAAGCTTCCATCCTGATAATGTTTTGATGGTCCTTTTTGTGGATAAATATAGCCCTAGTGCCGGGTGCGATTAGCAAATATAAACATAGCGACAGTATCACAGAACTATCATAATGCCGGTTTGCTTAATTAATAAATCAAAATTAAATAATGTCAGACCGAGCCTGACTCTCTGAAATGCCTCACAGTGAATCAGCAGCTCGGCATGATCAAAGACCAACCGTTATTAATTAAATAAAACGATCTCACAGCTACTTTAAGAGCCTCATATCAGAACATTTATTGACGTCAATCAACTCTGCGGTCACATCTGTGCAATCGGCAGCTTTAGCTTCTGCTTCAGTGACCACCAACATTCATACTGTATTCCCAGCGATATTCCAGAAGCATCTTCGGATGTATGTGTATTCTACTTGTAAAAATATTTTGACTCACCTGTTCTTGTCTACACACCTTTGAACATCTCTTTATTACCTCTCTTTTTCACTCTCCTTTATTAGCTTTATAAATGATCCTCCATAAAATACGTTAAACTTAACTGAATTCGTTTATTTTTAATATTTCTATCAAAGTAGATTTTTTTTACTATGAAATGTTTTTAAAACAATATTTCGACCTTCAAGCTTTTAACATTGCTTAAGGTTTAAAAGATTTTAAACTATAGCCTAGTGTAAAAAAGGGGAGCATATTAGGATGTTTACAGTCAGGCTTGTTCACTTTAATTAGGCAATATTTCCAGCATCAATATTAAAAACGAGCTAATTATTCATTTCGGGGCAGCCTCCCCATAGTGGGCGATAATGGAACGCCCTCACTAAACCGCATGAAAAAAAGAGAGGGAAAGGAGTTTATTTTTGCCGTTCTAATGCTTAATAATATGGCCCAATCAGCAGCCTGAATATTGCTGTGACGTGTGGTTGACATCTGGTTGGAAGCCATTTTTTTTTATTTTGGACACAGTAATTCATTTCTATGGGCTCTGGCAGGGCTTGCCCCAACGTGATTTCGTCACACACACTGTTGCACGCTTGGCCAATATGTACAGCGTGTGTAAACGTTAGATTAAACATTAAATACATTGCAGCTTGAAGAGAACTTTTTAACCGGATACAATGATGCAGGGAAGCGATAAGCTGTAAATATAGGTGAATATTTTACGCTTTCTGTGACAAAAAGTAAGTTTTTAGGTTTTAGTTTTAAGTTAGCTATGTTAAACCACAATATTTGCTCGGTTTGTTGGCATATCGCTTGATTTAAAAAATGCTCGAACCGCTGCAGACTCCCCTCGTCGGCTTCTAGCTGGCTCGCTATGCCGAGACAAAACGCCTTTCTCCCGGCGCAATGCTTTCAGACTCCTGCTGGCTTCCAGTTTACCAGAGGAGTCTGGGCTCAGTATCCCAAGAGAGAGCGCTTTTCCTCAGGCACATCGCTTTCTAACTCCTGCTGGCTTTCCACTATGAGAAATAATTCAGGAATCTAATGCCAATTTTTGGTTAGTTCATTATTATTATTATTATTATTCGCTACAAATAAACTGATTTAAATTTTGCTCAGAAAGTTAGAGGGTTTGTGTTTAAGTTGGAAAATGTTTTACTAAACTATACAAATGGTATTTGTCACCAGTTAATTTTGTTTAGTATTATATTTCAACATAAAGTTAAACAATAGGCTGATTAATGAAATAGGATATAATAAAGATGATAAAGCAAGATTTTAAATAAAAGATTTTTAAACCTATATTTAAAAATATAGGTCTTAAACCTATATTGCTATCATGGAAACCTATGGTTTCCATGATAGCAATATATAACAGACTGTGCTAACAGTGATTTTCAGGCCAAAATAGTAGATAACAATTGTAAGTTTTATGGTCACAGTGTAACTGCTCTATTGTGGAACCAAATTTATTGTATTTGAGAATTTAACTTATTAGCTGTGCAAAAGTTCTGTACAGTATGTACAATTCATGTGTTCTGTTGCCATCTAGTGGCTGCACATGAAGCCACATTAAACATTGCAATGTAATGCTGTAAAGTTAACTATCTCTGGGGCTGAGGGGTGTGATCACCCACTCAGCTACAGCTGGATGAAGACCAGCGAGAACGGACATAATGGGCATTTACATTTTTTATAATGTCGACTAATTGTTGCAGTCCTAATAATCATAGACTGAGGACAGGGTGAAGTAATGGACCATCAGGAAGTACAAGAGAAGAATCCAGCAACTAACAAACAAAGATAGACCAGGAGCTTAAATACAGAAGGATTAGTGGAGAATGGCATTGAATGCAGGGAGTGGATTAGCAGAGAATGTGAAGCAGCTGAAGAGGAAAGGCTGGGACTTAGATTGAGGAGTTGTAGAAGTTGACCCAGGCACCAACCGCACAGGATGTCTTGAGACTGGTGAAAGCAGCAGCACAGGAGTCTGGGATCAGCACATGAAGCCTCGAGGCCGCTGTTAGCACAGGGAGTCTTGACAAGATGGATTCTCGTGTGTTTGTGAACGCACACATACTGCCAGAATTCAGCTTGCCTGCAGGTTTACCATAGAATCCCAGAATGGCACATCATTTTCTTTGCCTCCCATGAAAAATACTTTAAAAGAGTGAGCGTTTAACTCCTTTTGGTAGGTCAAATTTTTGCTGGATTTTCCCGTCAAGGAGGGGCTTTTTGGAGTAGGATTCAAATGCAGACCAGAAGGTTTGGATGAGCAGAATGATGGTTTATAAAAAAATAAAAACTTACAACATGGCATCAGGAGGCAAGAGTATAAGGCTACCTTCACACTGCAGGTCTTAATGCTCAATTCCAATTTTTTCGTGAAATCTGATTTTTTTGCGTGGTCGTTCACATTTCCAAATATATGCGACTTGTATGTGATCTCCTGTGTGAACTGAATGCGTTCAACCTAAGTGGCCCGCATGCGCACTCGAGGACGCGATGACGTCAAATGTAGCAGCGTCCTCAGTGTTTGCGGAAGTAAACATGGATTATAGTGCTGGCGCGCATTTTGCGGTCATTAATTTATTTTCTAACCGGAGCTTTCCCTCCATTGACTGCTCTTCTCATTGCAGTCCACTATGGGTGTCGTCTTTCTTCCCGCTTCTGCATAGCAGGACGCAGAATAGTGACGTCTGTCGAGTATCGGTGACGTACAGGTCGGATAAATGCGACCTGGCTGTACAGACACAGGTCGCATTTGAAAAGATTCAATTCAATTTTTCAATTCAATTTTATTTATATAGCGCCAAATCATGAAACATGTCATCTCAAGGCACTTTACAAAATCAAGTTCAATCATATTATACAGATTGGGTCAGATTATACAGATTGGTCAAAATGTCCTATATAAGGAAACCAGTTGATTGCATCAAAGTCCCGACAAGCAGCATTCACTCCTGGGGAACCGTAGAGCCACAGGGAGAGTCGTCTGCATTGTCCATGGCTTTGCAGCAATCCCTCATACTGAGCAAGCATGAAGCGACAGTGGGAAGAAAAACCACCCATTAACGGGGAAAAAAAAAGATCAGATACGTATCGGATTCAGGACCACATATCCAAGTGGCCTGGGTCGCATTTGAAAAAATCCGATCTGTGTCGTTCAGACTGTCATGAAAAGATCAGATCCAGGTCGCATATGGGCAAAAAAATCGGAATTGGGTCACTTCAGGCTGCAGTGTGAACGTAGCCTTAGATGCATGGAGTGGGAAATCGTCAGAGTAACGGACTGTGAGGAAATACGATAGAAGAATCAAGCAATGAACAGAGACTAACCAGGAGCTTAAACACTGAGGGACTAGTGGAGAGTGACATTGAATACAGGTGAATCGACCAGGAGGGAACGTGAAGCAGCTGGCAAAGGAGCACAGAGAGACTAAGGCAGGAAAACTAATTAACATTAATGTGAGGTTGAATAGAGACACAAATAAACTTAGCAAAGGCCAGGTTCTTAGTCAAGGGAGAAGGACATGAACTGAATAAGGCAAGACCTAAACAACATGACAACAAGGAAATCATCCCAAAGAAAAACAGAAGGAAAAACCAAAACACAAAAAATGTTAGGATTGTGACATTAGTTTCAGTGTCCACTGTCATTTGTGGCCAAATTAGTTAGATATGTCAATGCTCCTGCAATCCTGTGATTTTTATATAACATGAAATAATGAACACTAACCCTCTCTGGTATGTTTTAAACAAGGTTAATTCATCTCAGAGAAAAATAAACGCCATATATGTTCAGGAAAACCAAAAGTGCTGTAGAAATGTCTTTGAAGTGGTTTAAACAATATTCTTCAACACCAGTAAAACTAAGGCTCCTCTGTGTGACCTTATTGGTTTCTCATCACTGCAAGAAGAGTTCTATAACACCTTTCCACCACAGATTGTTGAGGTTTGTAAACATTTCTTTTGGCTCACCTATTTTAGGGTACACCACAGGGTTTCAAGTCAGGATGAGGTCTGGAATTTAAATGGGCCTTTTTAATACATTATGTTCCTTTTGGATCATTCTGTTGTAGATTTGAAGCTGTGTTTGGGATCATCATCCTGTTGGAAGACAGAGGTTGGTCAGAAAGCTTCCACCACCCCTACAGACAGTTTGGAAATGACCTTTTATCCCTTCCCAGATTGACTGTTGCTTCTCGAATGTCACTGTAGATGTCTTTCGTTCCTGACATTCTAAATTCTCCAGAGCAAACTGACAAAAAAAACTCTGCTTTTGCCGAGGTGTTCACATTACTAATGCACACATAATCAAGGCATACATTGGGAGTGCCTAATTGTTACTTAGGTTTTCTTCAAATTTACAAAACTGGCTGTTTGGACTTTGCAAGGAAGCATCAAACATTGAAGGTTGAAAGGTGAAAAAATAGAAAAAATGTAACCCTGATGGCTTCCAACGTTCCTGGCATGACAGGGAAATCCCACCTGAAATGTTCTCTATGCAACAGTTGGTGGGTGTTTTTTCCTTCAGTGGAACAATGGAGCTTCAGGTTGTGCAGGGGCATCAAACAGAAGCTGGCTTGTAGAGATGTTGCAGCGGGTGTCCCTAATAACTGAGGGCCCTCGTCTGTGTGGTAATGACTGGGTTTTTCAACAGGACAATGTTGCAGTTCACAATGCCCGCCCGGCAAAGGACTTCTTCCAGGAGAATAACGTCACTCCTTTAGGCCTTCATGCATGTTCCCCCTCATCTAAATCCTATTATGAACATTTGGAGATGGTGTGAAAGGGAAGTTTACACAAATGGACTTCAGGTCCAGACAAGTGCCCTTTGTGAAACCATCTTCAAAACTTGTATCAAACATGCCTGAATGACTGTTTGAAGTGTTGAACACGAATGGTGGAGCTACCCATTACTGAGTCCATTTTTTGACACTTTGATTTTTGTTTTGAGGGGCTTTCGGATTTTTTTGATCAGCTACTCAACAGCCTATTTCTGTTAAATTGTTGTTTGCCCACTCAATAGTTTCGTGTCTCTTGCTCGCATTTCTTCTTTTAGCATCATTCAACTTCACTCAGAGCCTTCTTAAGATCCAATAGTGCAAAAAGCACATTCTTGCAATTTATAACTGGTCTTAAGATTTTGATCAGGATTGTAGGTTATTGATATTAAATCTGCCTGTATGAATGGATTGAATTGTATAATGACCTAATAATTGTTAGAAATTGGTGTTCTATAATTAAACTTAATTAAACTGAATGGAATTTAATTGAACTTGCTTTTGATCACATGGCATTGTATTGATATATATTTTTTAGACCTGCAAGGGATAATTTCCAAACATGTTCCAGCTCAGAACAATAATAAGTTAGCATTACTTTCCACCAGAAATACATCCTGTAAGAACTGTAAGAGCACAAGATGAAGGTTGGAACTGCTGAAAAGGAGTTTCTATTTCAGAGCTTCTCTTGCTCTACCAAATAAGTCAGACCTCAACCCGGCAGCTAAAGTGGATGCAGTAAAAAACACACACAATGATGACATCAAAACACTAAAAGTGGATTTCACATTATTATGGAGAGGGAAGTTACCATTGAACGGGTGGTCTGTCCTGCGTCATGTATAGGAGCTGCATAGTTACAATGGCCTGATGGATGTAGCACTCTTAGACCTCCTTGCCAGGCCTGATGAGCCTCTCTTTGACGGTGCAACACTAGCCTGTCGTACACCTCCAGATCCTGAGGGGCCACCAAACTCCTGACTTCAGACAACATGGACAACTGTGAATGGGGTAAGAAGTTAGAAGAGACAATAAAATAAGTGCATATTAGGAGAAAGCACAGTGAATGGTCAGGTCAGATGTTGCTGCAAACTCCTGTACCTTTGCATGGGTATTGAAAAGCTCAAAGAGGGCCATGGTCAATGGTTCCACATTAATGTGTCCTTGCTGATACTCCTGCAGGTAGTAGGCCATTGTCTGCCTCTCATGTTCCGTCAGCAGCATGTAGGCCTGTTGTTCTAAAGACACCTGAGCACCAGGTGGGCTAACCCCTCTGTACCCTGCCGACTGAGAGAATGGATCGGTTGAGTAGCGACCCTGCTTTGTGATTACATACCAGATGCAAACAGGTTAGCACAGATTAAATATGAAGTAAGGGTCATACAAGTACAGAAAATGTTTTTACTGTGAGTGTGATGAAGTGAGAACCAACTCTTGAAGAGTCTCAGCTTTCAGTGAAATCAAATATGACAAAGCCAAAACTCCTTTGTGATTGGTTAGTTAAACCAAATTAAACCTTAGTTAAACCTTAGGTCACTGGTTAGTTAAAATGGCCCAACATTGCCAAAAAGTCTGCTTTTGCCCAGTTTTGTGGAGATAGTGCAGAACCATCTTTAGTACAGAGGAAAAGAGAAAGCTTTCATTGAACAAGCCGGAACCAACCAAATCACCAAAGGAATTTACCAACATGAGGACTGTGGTTGTAATAGTTGTCTAACATTGTATTCCACACTGTATTTGTCTGTTTTTCAGTAAAGATCATAGAGACACAAGTTTTGCATTTTCTACTCACCCCAGACAAATCTTTAAAGGAGCAATGAGCAAAATTTCATTATTTTAGATTAGTTTTGTGAAGAACTAAAGGTATATTTTTAAATGGAATATGGTATGATGTCACACACCATCTCTGTGCTGTTCTCCAGTCTGTTGTTTACAAAGCCACACGTGCATGAACGTCCATGTGACTAGTGGCCACGCAGGGCTTTGCCTCTCCTTGCCCGTAAAATGCGACCACCGTGTTCACCTGCAGACTATCAGGACTCATTACCACAAAAAACAAAACAACTTCTTTAGCAAAGAAGTTGTCAGATAAGGAAAGAGACAAGACGAGGATTAACATTGGCCTCATGTTTCCAAGGTGGAGAGAAATTTCAGTTTGACTCCGAGCCAGTTTGTCTGCTCCAGACAGGTGAGTAACTGCATGAAGTCAAATGTTTATTTTTATTGGTCTTACAGTCTTGTTAGACTTGTGTTGCAAGTTGTGGCATGTGGGTTAATTGTTGGATTTTGACCAGGAATGGACCAGGCATTACTGTTATGTGAGGCGATTAGCCGGTAGTTTAGCCAGTGGCCCAGGTAACACAGTTAGCATTGTGTAATGCAGCCCAGTGGGCTTGTATGCTGCCCACCACGATCCTCTGGCTTTCAGAGAATTATTTTTTTGATAAAAAATGTAAAACTGAAATGGATAATTGGTCTTGTGCTTAAATTTGGAAATAGAGAGGAGTGGCTTGCCACACTAGCCTCGTGAGACCATCCTGATCTCGCGAGCTTTCAAGGTTTCCCTCGCAGATCAGTCTGGCTACTTTCCGTTAAAGAAAATTTGGAGCAGTTCACCAAACGAACGTCCAATCAGCGTTGGCTTTGAGGCGGGTTGAGGTGTGACGCAACGAGAAGCGCGACAGTTCAGTCTAAAGAACATGGCGGCTTCAGCCGATGAAACTAGCGTTAGCGTGGCTATCGAGCAAGTTTTATCGGAATTACAGAGTATTTCTTCACTGAAAGAAGAGCAAAACACTGCTCTGGAGGCTTTTCTCAGAGGAGAGCTAACGAGCCTTTACCTGCAGCAGCAAGAGTAGCCTGGCTTGTGGTTGTGTTTTCGTCGTCGCTCTGTTAGTACGTTATATGCTTCGTTGATCTGATTGGTTTATTTGGCCCGTCTATCACCAACATAGGCCGATCAGCTAACCAGTATTTTCGCCCCTTCCCAAAATTACTTCAACGGAAGGTTTCCAGATGGATATGCGGAGCAAATCCATTTGGCGGAGTCAGGTTATTGCCACACATCTTGCTTTGGTCTACAGACAGTGCTCAACAGTCACCTAGTGGTGAAATTTTGCTTATTGCTCCTAATAACCCCATCCTGGATCAAACATTAAGGACCTTCAGACATTCAAGCTTGGTGCAAATGAAAGCCCGGTCGTTGATCTCTTTGAAAGTGATCTATGTAGACTGAGAAAAAGAGTTCTTGCTGTTGTGTTTAAAAATGTGTCTAAGCAAAAGAGATTATAGGTATGGGGCCAAAGATGGATAGATGGATGATGTCTTGTAAACTCAAGAATGTATTCAAGTAGTATTTCACTTTGAGCTTTGAGGTTATGCTGAAGTGAATGTGGATAAGATTCTCTAGCGGTCTTGAGGGGGGAGTTTCAGACAATAACAGTTTTACAATAATTTGACAAATATGTGTTAACTTTTGCAAATTGACAGCTGTATCATGGTGAACAGGTTTGATAGCCACTGTGATTCTGACCGCTTCAGCCCCTGGTAGGTTTTTTTCATGGCAAATTGGCCTCAGAGAAAGGGGTGTCTAAAAGTGATTAACATATCTCAATGATAACTGACAACATTATTTGGTGAACTTTGCCATCAATAGAGACCCAACTGAAGCAAAGCCTGAACTGGGGAACTTGCACATAGGGCTTGGTGGTTGAGCCTGAGCTTCTGGAGGCACAGAACAAAAGACAACGGGACACCAGTTCCACATGGACCCACCACATGCAGGGAGAAGAGTTTAGGTTGGGTGCAGTGTGAGCCTGGTGACAGGTAAATGTAGGAGCCTTGGCAAGCTGATTTCAACTGTCTCTTGGTTTTTGGGATTTGGAATGACACTTCACCAGCCAGAGTTGGTGTGTAAGATTGAGCATTCAGCACAATAGCTATGTTTACATGCACAAAATTTCAGGATCGGATTAAAATGTATTCGGATTAAATAATCAGATTGACCGTTTATATGGGCACACAATCAATTAATCCAATCATAATGTGTGTAAATATGCATCAGGCTTTATTCAGAATAGAACCACTCTGACATGTGCAGTTATAGTTAAAAAAAATACAGAAGAAGAACTACTTCCGTCATTGCTGAATACCAGAAAATAGTAAACATAGCAGTATATATTATTGTTTGTCTTACGAATGCCCAGGATGGATTTGCACTATATTCTAATTACAGTTGAAACGTTACTGAGTAAGCAACAATTTTGAGCTCTTTTACTTTTTTGGAACAGAAAGGTTGTGTTGGGCGCCCTGACAGTTTTGCTTCCTGACGTATTCCCACCACTCAAAATTGCAGAAATATATAAAAATAAATATATCACGTTTATGTCATTCTGGTCAGTTTGCCACATTCAGAATAACTTGAGCCTGACAAGCGTTTATAGGCACGTTGATCGGATTATCAATCAGCATAAACCACTCCTCTCATTTGGATTACAATTTCATTCCGATTGAGTTTAATCCGATCATCATATTCCTTTTGGCTTGTTTACATGAACTATTTTTGCTGAAGGGGCCTTTATTGCAATTACTTTTGTCCATGTATACGTAGCTATTGTTTGGGCTCCCCTTTGCTGGCTTATTTTAAAACTGTTTGGGTTTACCTAAAACAAATACTATGACAACTCCCTCAACAATAACTGTGGGTTGCAGAGAAATCCAACATGCAAGACAGACTAAAAAAGAAACAGCCCCCACTTCAGCACAGAAGTGTGCTGTTAGGACAAAGAGCAGCTGAGGCTGATTCATGAGTGTATTGTGAGACTGTAGACATGTCCCATTTTGCCTTAATAAAAAAAGGATCATCAAACTACACCTGTGTCCTGACCAAAGTCAGCAGGTGGTTTTTTTTTTCTTTTTCATTCAGCAGATGTTGGCAGATGAGCATTCAGATTGCATCACTGAAATCAGTATCTCATTGAGAATTAAGTTGTTTTTTTACAATAATAAACAAAATAAACAGCTAGAAGCATTTTGCATTCTCACCTTTCCAAATACAGGCGTAGCTCTGGCAGAAGATGGTCTACAAGAGAAAGAAATATCACATCTCATCATATGTGGAAAAAAAACTTGACAGTCAAACTTGACGGCAAATCTTCCGAATCGAAAACTATGGATCTGGTCAGCTGGTCGCTCAATGCAATTGATAAAATTTTCTCAACGATAAGACAAGGTACAGCGGAGCCAGGCTGTCCTGAGGGGACACATGCAGCGGGATACACCCTGGATTCCTGAGAAAAAGACCTCGGGGAAGCTCTAGCTCGCTTTATGGCGGAAAGACCAAAGAATTTGGCAGTTTGAGAGTGCCATGAAGACGGACCAAGACTTGAAGGCTGATTGAAAATTTCACAGTTAGCCTGAGACAAAACAATTTCCTTGTTATTGAATTCAGTTGCCCGATGCTGGCCTTGGAGACTGGTTTATTTCAAACTCTCCTGGATGTTATGCAAACAAGATGGCTCTACCCCCCGCCCGCAAGAGCTCTACTGAACTGCTGATAACATACCATGTAGAACTATGGCTGGAGGGGGGCTACTGGGCAATCATGGGCCTACACTGACACACATTCATGAACATGGCGATAAATACACCCTCCTATGACTCACTGCCTTCGCTGTGTACGTTATGCTTACAATGTTGTGTGTATGTTGCTTTTTTATCTGCATTCTCCTACTGTCCCCCCTAAGAGAGAATCTGATAAATGCACTCCTTTTTTCTCCTCAATCATCCCGATGTATTCCTTTTCTATACTCTATAAAAGGCAGCATCTTGGAAAAGGCAGCTAGGCCTCAGTGACCTGTTTCCCATGTAAATCTTTCGCTTGATGGAATGTACGTAATGAACGTAATTTCCCCCATGGGGAACAATACAGCAATTCAATTCAATTTATTAAACCCAGATAAATATTCATCATCATGTTACAGTGATCATTAAACATTTGAGTCCCAAATAAAACACATTGTTCAAGCAACTCATTTAAGGTCTTCTACAATATTTGGACCTAATGCTGGTCGATGTATGTATATTCCACACTTAAAGATCGTATTAAAAGCACTTTCCTGTTGTCTAATCATTGACGTTATGCCCAAATATGCCACAGTAGTCTCCACTGACTTGAACATCTGCTTGACAGCAAAACTACAAATGTATTTTTTAAATAAATAAATCCAGGTAGTAAATGTTAAATTATCTTTTTTGTCAAGTTCTACTCAAGGTTCTACAATTAAATAATTTATGCTACTGCATTTTGATTTTACTTTAGTATTACTGCATAGTTTAGTGCACTTACCTTGTATTGTTGCCACTGGGACTGACGCTTGCATGAACACCAGAACCGGCACTGGGATTTGAGACAGAATTTATGGCACCTGTGGCATTAGTCTCAGCTATCACCTGACCGCACATCCATTTGGTCTCATCCACAATTGTGCGTGCATGAGGCAGACGCCCCACATTCCTCACTTTCATCAGTAGGTGGTGCCCTGACTTGAGGATGTTAACTGCCTCGTCATGGGAGATGGTGACAAAGCTCTGATCATTCACCTCT
The DNA here is from genome assembly GCA_037039145.1 of Fundulus diaphanus. Classification (NCBI taxonomy): domain Eukaryota; kingdom Metazoa; phylum Chordata; class Actinopteri; order Cyprinodontiformes; family Fundulidae; genus Fundulus; species Fundulus diaphanus. The sequence goes on from CM073127.1 coordinate 58,983,635, forward strand.
AGGATTTGGTCACCCACCTGCAACAGACACAATAGAACTTCTTATATTCATTTCCATAATGCAAATGTAGGCAGACACAAAATTAAATTAGCAATAAGCGATATTTAGTGAAGTCTAGTGAAGAAGTAAGTAACTTATAACTTTATAATGGTGTTAGCAAGCGAGCATTTTGATCCGATGGGCGTGCTCTCCGCCAATTTGTGCCTGGCAGTGGCATTTTATGGGCAGAGAGTGGGTAACCCCTGAGTGGCAGCTGTTCACATGCACATACATGCATGTGCGTCCGGCCCAGCTATGTAAAACATTTGTTTAGTTCTTTACAATTAAACATGGTGGAAAACAAAACGAAATGCAGGCGGTACAATGCAAATTGTATAAATTATGGGTTTATTCCATCACCCCCAGACGTACAGTGTACATCTGCTGATGAGCAGTTTTTCTCTAACGAGGCAATGAAGCCTTCGCAGTTACAGCAGCATCTGTCAAAAAAACATCCTGACAAGGCATCAAAAGACTCAGCCTACTTCCAGTCACTGAAGGATCATCATTCAAGGCGCCCAACAATAAACAGCATGTTCGCACGGAGCGTCAACCAGACAGAGTGGGTGGTGGCATCTTATAACATAGCACTACTGGTTGCAAAGGCCGGCTTATCGTTCACTGTGGGGGGAGTCTCTTGTTGATCCTACAATAAAGGAGGCGATCTCCACCATCATGCAGTGCGACCCGGCGCCAGTCACCAAGGCCATCCCGCTCAGTTCCTTTCCTGCACCACGGATGTCACACCCGCTACGGTCGGCAGATACCCGGGATTCGCTACCCTGCTGAAGCAGCAAGCCCCCGTGTGTAAAAAGTGCACTGCGTATTGCACCATCACAACTTGGTGGCCAAAAAACTTTGAATGAATGAATGATGAAGCCTTGAAGCGCCTGCTGCTCCACAGAGGTGCGTTGGCTGTCAAAGGGCAACTGCTTGGCTAGGCTGTGTGAGGTTTTCCCTTCAGTCTTTGAATTTCTTGACCAGGCTGAAGCATCATTGAAATGCCCAGCTGTGGTCCTGTTGCCATGAGATTTGTTACTTCTCCGACTTCTTCGGGCAAATGAACGAGGTCACATTGAAGCTCCAGGGACATGGGGTGACACTGGTCCAATCCAAGGCCACCATCTGCAGCTTCCTTACAAAACTGAAGCTCTACCAACAAAACCCAGGGAGGCGACAATTAATTCACTTTCCACAGTTAGCAAAGGTAGGCTTTTGAATTAAGATCTATTCATATTCCGCAAAAAGAAATGTGTGATTGGTCAGAATTGGACATGCCACCCCGGTTAGGTTGCCTCTTTATTTCCCTCTCCTCCGCAATATCCCATGCATAATATCAGTAAATATTCCTCCTCCGCCACTTCAGACGTGTTATTCCCCTCCTCCTGGGATTCCCTTAGCACGCGTGGCGTGTACTGCAGTAAGCGTGGTGTATGAAGAAATAATGTGACCAGAACAAACTTTATTCTTGTCACCTCGAGAAAACGAAAAAATATCTTTTTACAATAGTATAGTATGAACAGGCCTTTAGACTACAATTTATCTTTGCTCACATGATAAAATACAATAGACTATGGCTACGCCACAATATAATAATTTGTACAGTACTTGCCCAGGTGTTGGATGAGCTCACAGATCACCACCTGGTGCTCTACACCGACCACTTGAAGATAGTCAAGGCTGACATAACAATTCTTTTCAGGGAGCTGGAGCAGTTAGATGTGCCTGACTGGGTTATGGAGCCAGGGCAGGCAGATGCTGCCAACTGTGAGCCCCAAATCCAGGAGAGCTTCATTGCTCTCCAGAATGATGAGGAGGCAAAAGTCACGTCAGGACCTCCTGTTGGCGTGTGATGTGGGTAACACAAGGTTAGCATTTTCTCCTGCTGTGGGAGAGGGTCCGTCTCCTGTTTCTCACTTTCTCCACTTCGTATCTCATGGAGCAATGATTCAGTCAGCTCTCCACATGCAGACAAAATATCGGAACCGGCTTAAACTGATTAGCTCTGGTGCACTCAGGCTAAAACTGACTTCCCAGTGTCCAGATGTGAAAAAGCTGGCAGCCACCCACCAAGCACAGGGCTCTCATTAAATAAAGTGCTATTAGGACCATAAAGTTTATCTTCTTTTTTAAAATAGTCTGTCTTTCCCTCAGTATCTCAGTCCTCAGTTGTTTTTCAAAACTTTAATAAGCCCAGAGCGCATAAATGTTTCCCTTCAGCCGCTCAGTCTTCAGTTGCTTTTCAAAAACCCAGAGTGCATTAATTGACACGTGAACAATTTCTGTTTTTATTGGTTAACGGTGGATCATGTGTATATGCATGTTGTTAAGCATCTCTGAATATATCAGTAAAACAAATTTAAAAAAAATCTGCACTAGTGGTATTCCAGCCCTGAGTTAAATGTTGTAATATTGTGAATGTAATATAAATATGAACCACTTCTGTTCAGACTTCCCATATTATACTGCAATTTGACACACCTGTCAGAGGTCCAACAAAACTGGATCAAAGTCCAGATAAAACATGTTTTTCATGGCAACTTTAATATGCAACTCAATCATCCTCAAAGGCTGTGTGGCCTTTCTCTCACCCGTTTGACTTAAATTCTATATTACAGCGTTCTGTTAGCTGTGACATCATCCAGGGGAGGCAGATCATCTGCTATTACCATATAACATAGAAAGGATTCCTGGATCAATGTGTGCTTCTGTGTTTTTTTCTGTCTCTCATCTCTCTTCTCTAACCCCCAGTTGGTCGAGGCAGATGGCCGTTCACACTGAGCCTGATTCTGCTGGAGGTTCTCCTTCCTGTTAAAGGGGCATTTTCCTCTCCACTATCGCTTCATGCATGCTCAGTATGAGGGATTGCTGAAAAACCATCGGCAATGCAGACGACTGTCCACTGTGGCTCTACGCTCTTTCGGGAGGAGAGCATGCTGCTTTTCAAGACTCAATGCAATGTGCTGGGTTTCCTTAGATAGGAAACGTTTTGATCAATCTGGATGATATAGTTGAATTTTACTTTGTAAAGTGCCTTGAGATTACATGTGTTGTGAATTTGCACTGTACAATTAAATTGAATTGTATTGAGACACTTAATCCTGCTTTTCTGTTTTTAACACTCACTCCTAGAAAAAGCAACTAAAGGACCTATTGTTGAAACTAACTATATGTTCTTTTCTTTTTACCCCATTTAACTACTGGCTCAGATCTGATCTGTTTAGCTTTGCTTGTTTCCAAAATTTAGTTGCCCCAGATGGCTGCTCACAGTAAACCAGGTTCTGCTGGAGATAATCTCCAGGTTAACCCTGCTCTCTCTGTAGTTTCCCATGTCTACTTGTAGCTGGAGTTGTCTGGCTTCTGAAGGAATGTAATCCAGCCTTGTGCTGCTGATGAAAAGGAAACAGAGAGATGGCTGCACTAGTAAGATTGCAGTGAGAGCTTTAAAATGAACTGAAAACAGGCAATGCCTTCTTGGAAAGGAGGAATGGGTGTCACCTATGTTGGTCTTTGTTCAGGTCACAGAGAAGTGGGGGAAGCATAGCTGAGATCCCAACACCAAGTTGCTGAGGTAATGTCCTGCTTCAGAGGTAGAAGAGAAGAAGGTGAACACTCTCCCAGTCAAAGCAGGTGAGAAAAGGAACTAGGTATGAAAAACGTTCCTTATATTGATCAAGTTCTCTGAGTAAAAGTTCTGATTACCTGAAGCAAATGTATCTCAGGCTATTTAAGGCAACCCAGGGTCCAGACCAGGAAGAAGAGCCGTAGTTTTCTTCCGCAGTAAACGCCAGCTCTGACGTTCAGACCTCGACCGATCCACCAGCTTGTCGATCCCCTGTAGTCTGTATTTGTCATGATGCAGCCTGTCTGCTGCACCATGCACAGACTCAAGACACTTTCCACCTTCCATACAGCTCCAGTTCAGTAATCATCCACACCTGTCAGCTACTAATCAGCTAGAATTCAGCACACCTGTCAGCCTCACTACTTAAGCTCACTGCAGTCTGTCATTCCTCGTCGGTTCGTTCTGTTTCCCTGCTTACCTCTGTTTCTGCTGCTCACCTCATCCAGTCTTGTCCAGTCCGATGTTCCTCCATTCTCCGCCAACCTGCTGTAGTTCTGGTTTCAAGTCTTCATTCTGTCGTGCTGTGAGTCCAACCTGGTTCCAAGTCTCCATTCTGCTGAGCTTCTGGTTCTGCTGCCTCCGTGCTCTGGTTCTGTGCTGCTCGCCAGTTCCTGCCTTCACCATCCTCCTGCTTCAGCTCAGTACTGGTTCTTGGTTCCTTCCTCCACTATCCACAAGCTTCAATAAACTGTTCAAACTTACTCTGTTGTGGTTGTGTTCGGGTTCAGAAAACAAAACTTGACAGAACGAACCGACCCCGAAGTCTCTTCATCTCCACCTGCCTGCTGTGGTTCTGGTTCAGTTCTTACTCCGGTCCTGCAAGTATTCACCAAGTCGTGCTGCTTTATACTGCTGGTCAAGTTCTTGTTCTAAGTCTCCACTCTGCCACGCTGCTGGTCTTACCTGGTTCCAAGTCTCCATTCTGCTGTGCTCCTGGTTCTGCTGCCTCCGTGCTCTGGTTCCATCATGCTTACCAGTTCCTGCCTTCACCATCAGCTCAGTACAGACTTCCATCCTCCACTATCCACAAACTTCAATAAACTGTTAAACTAAGATCTGCTGTGGTTGTGTTCGGGTTCAGTAACCTAATTATGACAGAACGAACCGACCACATGAACCCGACACCCACACAGAGCCTCCATGCAGGAGCTGGTGGGAGAGATCTTGCTCCGTTCTCGGGCAACAGCGCAGCGTAACAGCTCATAGCCCAGTCCCGGGATTGTTTGGAGATCCTCACCTCGCTCAGTCCACCTTCGAGGCAGCTGGGCGCGGTGGCTCAGGTTCGGAAGCTGTGGAAGAGTCAGGCTGAGCTCCCTCCCCTCTTCGAAACTACGGGGCTGATGGAGGAGCTGGAGTGGATGCACAAGGCTGCTTCCACCGCTGCTGCTGCCGAGTCCGCCTCAGCTCCCGCCACGGATCCAGCCTCAGCTCATCTCGCTCTTGCCCCTGCTACGGTTCCTGCCGCTGCTGTAGCTCCTGCCGATGCTGCCCCCACTTCCTCATCACTACCAGCAGCCACTCTCTTGCCGCCCGGCTCCTCCCGACGCAGATGCTGGGCTCGTCGATGCCGGAACACATCCGCTGCTCCACCTGAGGCTCAGCTGACTAGCACTGCTGCTATCCCTCCACCTGAAGATGACGTCACCTCCACGTCCCTGGTGAGTCAGTCCGACGGCATTGCGGCTGCCCCAGCAAGCCCGAGCAGAAAACATCTTGTTCCCCGTCGTCTCTGTCACCACCTCCACGACACTCAGCTGGCTCCTCGGGTGAAGCCTTTAGCTGCTGCTCCCAGCGCTGCTGCCTCTGTCTCCTCCACGTCAGTTGCTCCTGCTGCGTCTGCTGATCCGACCGCTGCTGCTGCTAAGCCCGCCGTAGTCTCTGCCTCAGCTCCCGTTGCCTCATCGTCGGTGGAAACCTCAACCTTGCCGCCCGGCTCCTCCCGGCGCAGACGGCGAGCTCGCCGGCATAGGATTTCCGCCACAGCGCTCCCTGCGATCCTGCCTGAGGCAGCCGCCGCAGTCACTCTGACTGGGACCGAAGCCACCTCAGTTCCCTTGGTGGTTCGAACGGGTGTGGTTGAGGTGATTGTTGATCAGGAGAGTCCGGCCGAAGCTCCTCGGGTCCACGAGTCTCAGGTGTGGGACTTTTTCTATGGGGACAGGGATGACCTGTTCCTCGGTCAACCCACCGCAGCCGAAGATTTAGTTCCTGCTCAGTCAGCAGCCAAAGACCCAGATCCTGCTCAGTCAGCAGCCAAAGACCTGTTTCCAGCTCAGTCTGCAGCCAACGACTCTGTTCCAGCTCAGTCTGCAGCCAACGACTCTGTTCCAGCTCAGTCTGCAGCCAACGACTCTGTTCCAGCTCAGTCTGCAGCCAACGACTCTGTTCCAGCTCAGTCTGCAGCCAAAGGCTCTGTTCCAGCTCAGTCTGCAGCCAAAGACTCTGTTCCTGCTCAGTCTGCAGCCAAAGTCTCTGTTCCTGCTCAGTCTGCAGCCAAAGACTCTGTTCCTGCTCAGTCTGCAGCCAAAGTCTCTGTTCCTGCTCAGTCTGCAGCCAAAGTCTCTGTTCCTGCTCAGTCTGCAGCCAAAGTCTCTGTTCCTGCTCAGTCTGCAGCCAAAGTCTCTGTTCCTGCTCAGTCTGCAGCCAAAGTCTCTGTTCCTGCTCAGCCTGCAGCCAAGATTTCAGTTCCCAGTCCAGTGTCCAACGTGGGTGATGAGCACGCCAGTCTGCCGTCCTACGCGGGTGATGAGCACGCCAGTCTGCCGTCCTACGCGGGTGATGAGCACGCCAGTCTGCCGTCCGACGCGGGTGCAGAGCACGCCGGCCCGGTGTCCGACGCGGGTGCAGAGCACGGCGGCCCGGCGTCCGACCCAGGAGGGTCCGCCGCCTGCCGTTGACGCGGGGACCCAGGAGGGTCTGTCGCCTGCCGTTGATGCGGGGACTCAGGAGGGTCTGCTGCCTACCGTCGATGCGGGGACCCAGGCGGGTTCACCGTCCACCGTTGACGCGGGGACCCAGACGAGCCCACCGCCTGCCAGAGACGCGGGGACCCAGGAGGGTCCAACGCCTGCCAGAGACGCGGGGACCCAGCGGGGTCCACCTCCTGCCAGAGACGCAGGGACCCAGCGGGGTCCACCTCCTGCCAGAGACGCGGGGACCCAGGAGGGTCCACCGCCTGCCAGAGACGCGGAGACCTAGGAGGGTCCACCGCCGTCCGCCGTTGAAGCTGGGACCCAGGGGGGTCCGCTGCCTCTTGTAGCCTATAATAATAATAATAATAATAATTGAACTTTATTGATCTCACAATGGAGAAATTCACTTCTGCATCTTAACCCATCCCTTTGGGGAGCAGTGGGCCCGGGGCCTCCTGAAGCCTGTAGCCCGGGGCCTCCTGAAGCCTGTAGTCCGGGGCCTCCTGAAGCCTGTAGCCCGGGGCCTCCTGAAGCCTGTAGCCCTGTGGTCTCTGTAGCCTTTAGCCCTGTGGCCTCCGTAGCCTGTAGCCCTGTGACCTCTGTAACCTCTACTCCTGTGACCTCTGTAGCCTCTAGTCTTGTGACCTCAGTAGCCTCTAGTCCTGTGACCTCTGTAGCCTCTAGTCTGGCGACTTCTGTAGCCTCTAGTCTTGCGACCTCCGTAGCCTCTAGTTTTGCGACCTCTGTAGCCTGTAGTCCTGCGACCTCTGTAGCCAGTAGTCCTGCGACCTCCGTAGCCTGTGGCCTCGCGCCGCCCTTAGTAGGTAGCCGTCTGTCCTCCAGGGTACTTTTCCACCGCTGGCCACATCAGACTCTGCTACTTCGCCACCGGGGTCGCCCACCGCGACGCCCGCGTCTAGCTCTGCCACGTCGGGGTCGCCCACTGCGACGCCCGTGTCTGACTTTGCCTCGTCGGGGTCGCCCACCGCGATGCCCACGTCTGACTCTGCCTCGTCGGGGTCGCCCACCGCGACGCCCGTTTCAGTTTGTTCAAACTTACTCTGTTGTGGTTGTGTTCGGGTTCAGAAAACAAAACTTGACAGAACGAACCGACCCCGAAGTCTCTTCATCTCCACTTGCCTGCTGTGGTTCTGGTTCAGTTCTTACTCCGGTCCTGCAAGTATTCACCAAGTCGTGCTGCTTTATACTGCTGGTCAAGTTCTTGTTCTAAGTCTCCACTCTGCCATGCTGCTGGTCTTACCTGGTTCCAAGTCTCCATTCTGCTGTGCTCCTGGTTCTGCTGCCTCCGTGCTCTGGTTCCATCCTGCTTACCAGTTCCTGCCTTCACCATCAGCTCAGTACAGACTCTTGGTTCCATCCTCCACTATCCACAAACTTCAATAAACTGTTAAACTAAGCTCTGCTGTGGTTGTGTTCGGGTTCAGTAACCTAATTATGACACTCAGAGCAATCAGATATTAAGTATAACTATATAAACTTCAGAAAAAATAAGACAAGGATAAAAGGAACTGTATATGTATGTGCAGCCATTTTTCTTTCTTTTTATATATAAAGAAATCAAAAAGCCCACATTTTGCAATCCAATGCAATGTAGTTCAGAAAATAAACTTTATTTAGGATTTGATTTAAGTGTACACCATTGGTAATTTGCCGTGCAAAGGCTCCTAGAGATCAAAACTGTTGGAAAACAAATGTTCACACCAATAACATTGAACGTGATGTTAAATGTGAAGTTCTATCTGCATGGTAAGGGTTTTTATTATTTATTTTTTTATTTCAGTTCTGGATTACAGTGTCATCTCATACAGCTGTGCCTCTGCAAGGGTTAGCGCTCATAAACACAAAACTCATGGGAATTCTAACAGTCCAGATGGAAAACATACACGCACCCATGCACGCATGCATGCACGCCCTATTTATCAAACATTCAGCTGACTGCAACACTTGCAGATCCTGATAGTTTAAAACTGTAACTGGAAAATTCAGGTTGCATTCAGGCCAAACCTGCGATCAACTACAGCAGTCTTAACTTGGACTCTTGAGGACAGCTATGTGTAGTTGAGGCTTTAAGGTAATGGCTGCTCAGATGTCATTATAAAGTGAATACTTTATAAGATAGTTTCAGGCTCCTGATCTGTGGAACATACATACATGCATATTGAACATTTTAAATTCCTGCTTCTGTCTGTCTGAGCCATGTTATGTGCTATATGGAAGGCAAGTGTTCTGGTTATCTCAACACTGGAAGTAGCTTGCACTCATTAAACGTACATTTAAAGTAGCTATAAGAAATACTGACACCTTGTGGCTCAAATTGGTACAACAGCTTGCCAATCACAACAATCTAGTATGCCGTTTTTAAACAGTCCGTTGTTGCACTGAATTTTTACTTCCACAGGATAGGTATATGATCTTGTATTGTGGAAAAAGTATGATTTGGAAATTTGTGGTTCTTGTTCCTTATTTTTGAAAAAAACTATACAGGATTTACACATTATTTTATATTTTTGTCTCTCATTAGTTACTCAGTACTTGAGTAGTCTTTTCAACAAATACTTTTTGCTCATATTGGGCAGGCAAGGATTTACCACATAGTAAAAGGCCTAACTGGTTGCCGAACCTTTCAATTTATGAATATTTACGCCCATGGTAACAGGACAAAGAATGAGAGTCCAAACAAAATATCCAGGATGAGGCTTTATGTTATATTCTAAACCACAGAAGTTAAAACCTTTTTCTCAACAGAAAGTGTTTAATAGTATATATTCTATTACTCTAGTTATAACTTTTGGGCTGCCAAATGAAAATAGTTTCTTCATAAGTGAAAGGAAAAGCTGGACAGATGCAGCAAAACAGAACAGGTTCAAAAAAGAAGGAACATCTTTAGGAAATCAATTTTAATCCGATGTTCAAAGCTCTGAACATAATTAAATAAATAAATGTGTTTTTAGAATATGACCATTTGATTAAGATTTAAGAAAATCAACTTTATAGAAGTTTCTGTGTTTGCCTGAGTTTAAGAACAACTTTTGTCAGACAGAATACACAGAAATTCATATAATTTTTTTCAAAATATCCCAAAAGCTAAAGAAGGAAAAAGATTGTGCTGAGAGGCTTCACAAAGTGTGCCAGTTTATTTATAAAGCACTTTTCAGTAACAAGACAATTCAAAGTGCTGTACATGAACAAAAAAAAAGCATGACAGAGGAAAGAAAACTCCTGCAGAGACAGTGAAAACATTACAGAGGCACAATGTTTTTTTTACAGAAGCAATGGTGTGATTGATGTTATTTTTTTAATTTTTTAATTAAAAACAGCATCTTTGTGTTATGAAGTTGTTGAGTAATGCAATCTCACAATACTAAGACCACATCATAAAAATAAAGGTAAGATGGTATGGTAAGAAGAAAAAAGCACAGCAATTAACAATGGTCTTTTGTGGAGCCCTGGCTGTTACTGCTATTGAGAGATCTGTGTGGATGTATAGTGAGAGCCAGAAAAGTGACGTAAATCTCGGATGAACATCTTGTGAAAGTTGTTAGCATACGTTCAGGTATCGGTTTGACCCTGCTCTTGAGTAGGGGCGGAGAAACCCGGGATGGCCCTGACAAAAACATCTCTGAAACATTCGCAGGTGGGTGGAACTGGGGATTTATATTAACTTTTTCTTAGGAAATAAGACAAGGATAAAATTAACTATATGTACACATATGTGTATGTGCAGCAATTTTCCTTTATTTTTATATATAAAGAAATAAAAAAGAAAGGTAGGTTGTGGTATTACAAATATGTTGATTTTGTTTCATAGCAGAGTAGCTGACTTCTCAGGCTGTGGATTGCTGTTCTGGCATTTTGCTGAACAAATGATCATAGCCTTTTTCTACTTAAAAATGCTGGCGCACAAGTTTGTAGCAGTCCATCTTCTTCTAGGAGAGCCATTTTCTTTTTGGCCCTACAGTAAAAGTTTTTTTCCAGTTTCTGTAGGGATCATAACCTCCAGTGATGAATGGCAAGAAAGAGAGGGGGAGGTTTGGAGAAAAAAGTTGGGCTGCGTTTGCAGAGCACGACTTAGAGTTGACCTATATGAAATAGCTACTCCACTGTTATCATCTGTTATTGTTTTTTCTTTGTTGACAGGGTAGGTTATTTAGTATGCCTTAACCCACAGCACATAAACCTGTCAGTGAAAGACTACTTTCTTTGCTGTCACCTGGCTCTATAGCAGGCTACAGGTAGTTACCATGGAGACTCTGGATGCAGGCTGGTGGTAAGTTATTGCTGAACAAGGAGCAACACTGCTATCTCTCCTGCTGCCTTTTAAGTGACAGGTGCTGACCAGCTCAGGGTATTTGCCCTGTAATGTTTCTTGCTAATGAATAAAACTGTGTGACTGTTCTGTATATCACAATAACCTTGGGCCACAGTTTTAAAAACATTGAGACTGAAATCTAAAGCTGCAGCTACTTTCCAACCCCATTTATCATCTGGAAGCTGACAAGTCTCCTTCCTCCTCTCTCTCTCCAACACACATAAACACAGAAGCCAACAATGAAATAAAGCTAATTATCATGCAGCAGAGGCTAGACAATGAGTGGAGAAGTGTGACAGAAGACTATATCACAGACACAAAGCAATGTGTTTAGCATTATTCATCATTCTTATCTACAGCCAGTGCACTGTGGTATAATCACTGTCTACTTAGTACTACTAATTTATTACATTAGAATCTTTCTCTGACACACTGTATCAGTAATGAAATTATGTCATATGTTCAGTCGTTGCTGTATTTATTGTAGGTCTTTGCAATCACACCAAAGGGTAATGGTGAAACAGAAATCACAATCATAATTTTGTAATAAAGGACATCACATCATTTTAGTATTTGTAACTGTGCTAAATACTGTACTGAAGGCACAATCAGATATTTTAGTTACAAATACTACTGAATTGTGGAGGGAAAACATGCCTTGTATTATTACACTGTCTAAAGCTCTAAAAGTAAAATTGCAACGAGGAAAGAAGTTATACTGACTCAGTCATAAAACAATTGAAAAACGTGATCTAGACCAAAAGGTTTGAGATACCAAAAGTCAACATAAGCTGTTTTACTTGTTTTTGAGCCAATATACATTACTTTATCTATTATTATGGTGTTTTGATAAAATCTGTAAAAGCAAACTAAAGGAGATTGGATATGAAGAGTTTAAGTTTTTAGAAAGCTATACAAAATAATATTTCTCTGTTGCCATTAAAAAACAGACTCCAGGATTAAGGAAATCTGGCTGTCAATCTGTGCAGTAAATCTTTTTTATAATTGAGATGTCATTGCATTTGTTAAACAAATTTCATGTTAGGTTAGGGCAGGGAAACCAGAAATTGTTTGCCAAATGCTTCATCGAAGTCTTGTGAAAAAGCTTGCTGATGGGACAAGAGAGCAGAAAATGAGACCAAACAAGCAAAGCCAGAAACAATCTACAATGGAGAAGAATGGCTACTCCAGAGAGATATGTAGCATTGAGAGATGTGCAGATCCGGAACCTAATATCTGCATGGGCTCACAATCAGAGGTGGGTAAAGTAGCCAAACATTGTACCCACATTAAAAATAGCAGTACTTCAATATATTTATGTTCAAGTAAAAGTAAAAAGTAGTCATCCAAAAAATTCATCAAGAGTAAAAGAGTATGTAGTGAAAAGGCTACTTACGTAAGGAATGAGTTACTGTTTCATCATAGCATCTGATTTGTGAAAATGATTTAGACTCATAAAAATACAAAGCTATTTTTAAATTCATCTGGTTTAAAGGAAAAAAACTACATTCTAAGATAACAAATTAAGGCAGACGAAACACATTTCCAATTCTAAACTATTCACAACATAAAACTTTTAAAACCAATATCATGTAAAAACAAAAAGTCTGACTTAACCATGAACTGAAGGTGTCTGTCTGTGTCTGGTGCATTTTTGGTAAAAACATGCATGATCCTCATTTAGTGAAGTATCTAAAGTGGGTAGAGCAGGCACAAATTGTACTCAAGTAAGACACGCATTACTGAAAGCAGTAGGTAACTCTTGTAAAAAAAAAAAAAAAAATATATATATATATATATATATATATATATATATATATATATATATATATATATATATATTTTCTAAAACTGTCACTATGTCCAATATAGCCCCTTTTCCACCGGCCCTACTCGATTTCACCTGCCCTACTGCACCCCACCCCGCTCAGCTTTAATCAGCACGCGTTGTTTTTCAATGGGCCTAGAGATGCCTGGAAGAGGGAAACACTTTAACCCACGTCTCATGTCTTGTTTGAGATATTAACACTTTAAAGAAATCTGCGTAAAATGGTAAAGAATAAAAACATTATAAAAATCAGTATAAATTAAGCATAAAAAACAGAAATTTTCTGTATAATTGTATATGCAAGATTGTCTTGAATATTTTCCTAAAGGATAAAATAATCCATGAATAGCTGGATCACACATCATCCCGGAAAAATAATAAAATAAGGCACAGCTTCTCACTTTTGACCACAGTGTTATTATTATAGGTTGTCTAATGCGTATTTATCTTTGGTCAAAGGAGCGGGCTGCCCTCCATCAGCTGATCTCTGCTTTCCCCCCAGGAAAAATCAGAGATCTCCTGCTCATGGTGGTTTGATCCGCGGCCATGAACTCATTTTTGAATCAACCACTAAACATGAAAGCTGTCAGTGTGTGTAAAATGAGAGAAAGCCTCTGCAAATCCATGGATCTGATACAACGCATCTGCGGGGGGGTCGTGACCGAGTGGTTAGAGCAGTGCGCTTGCAATCAGAGAAGGATGAAAGTACCCGGTTCGATCCCCAGTGCCGGCACTCTGGCTCCCTGAGCAAGACTCTTAACCCAAGATTGCTCCCCAGGCGCCGCACATGGCAGCCCACTGCTCCCCAAGGGGATGGGTTAAATGCAGAAAGCAAAGTTCATTGTAATGTATGTTTCAATGACAATAAAGACAATATTACTATTACATATAGAAAGCTGAGGTGTCATTTTACCTAGCTTTTCTTTCCCTTCTGGCATGGTTCGTGGTTTGTAAATAGTAAAATTATGTTTTTATTTGACCCACTTCATTCATAGTGATCTTTAATATCGATGTTGTCACTCCTCAATTTTTCCTGAACTTCCTCGGAAAAGAAAATTCTCATTTCTCCTCGCCCTTGGCCAATCACTGAAAAATAGTGTTCACGTCAAAATTCCCCTCTAGTTCACTAAGTTTGACCCTGCTCCTGAGCCGGATATAAGAACCTGGGTTGCCCTGATAAAAACTGCTGCTGTACTGCTTGCAAGCGGGTGGAGCTGAGTGGAGCCTGGCCAAATCGAGCCGGTGTCAAAGACACTTGATACAAATCATCTGTGAAAACCTTAATCTCCTCTGGCTCCACCCAGTGGTCCTACTGCTATTTGCAGAAATGCACAGCCCCCAGTCAGAAAAAACTAATCAGAGCTATGAGGAACGTCTTAGCAGTGTCAATCACACTCGTGTACACACTGCCCATACCCCTGCCCCGCACAGCGTGTAGCATCGTTCATGCTCAAGATTGCCGCTGTACCACAGCTGTGCTAACAGCAGAGAAACAACTTAAAGTTACAGGAAAACAGCCAATTTGTTGAGTGGCACCTGCTCAGAAAACAAAGACAGGTAAACAAAAGAAGACCGATGACGAAAAGCAAACTAATAAGGAAGAATTGGACTGGGTCCAAAGTAAAACAATGGTAAAGATTGGAGCAGCTTTTCAGAGGTGGAGGGGGCTACGCGTTCAGAAAGGATTCAAAACTGAAGCAGTTAGCCACATTTCTTGTCTTATTTTTTAATAACCACACAGCTAAGATAGCAACAGTTACAGCATCACTGGGTGATAGCGCTAATCTCATTATGCTCTGTATCTTGTTGCTAATCGTAACAGTTAGCACTGTTTACTAGCCTGCACATTCACTGCACACGCAGTCTTTTCGGGCCCCCCCTCTACACCTGCCGCCACCACACACACACACACACACACACACACACACACACACACACACACATACACACACACACACACACACACGTTTATCCAGCAATGTAAGGACCTTTTTTAAGCACAGACTTGGGGCTTACACGTGGGGACCCATCTTTCTAAACGACCTAAAGGCTTGGTTTTAGGTTTGTAATTTTTTGAAGGACCTTGGAACATGAAATATCATCTTTAATGTAAAGATTTATCAAATTTAGAAAATTGAAAACCTGTCAGGTTTTTGGCTCAACATGAGGACTTGGCCATTTCTGACAACCACCAGGTGGCACTGTTGGGTTTAGTTTTAGGGAAAACCAAGATACATACGAGGATGTCAAATATGAGCAATCAGTGTTCTTTTAAATCAATAAACCACATTATATTAGATTTTTTTTATAAAAAAATGTGTTTTTGTGATCTTTTTTACATCTTTTGGGGTAGCAGCATCAGAACAATCGACCTAAAGAAGCTCAACAAGCTGATTAAGAAGGCAGGTGCTCCTCTAGACCCTCTGGAAATAATTGTGCAAAGAACGGTTCTGCGTAAAAATAAAAAATCCTGGATCCAAGCATCCTCTTTATCAGACTGTCATACAACACCAGAGTATCAGGTTTCATTAGATTTCCTGTAATACACATCTCTACAGAAGATCCTTCCTGTCTACAGGCATCAGAATCTACAATAGTTCTTTGAAGAAACCTGCAGAATAGCAGCCACAACCTTTAATTTTCCTTTTGGAACACACACACACACACACACACACACACAAAAAAAAGTCAACTTAACTGTATTCTTCATGCCCTGGAAAACTCTGTATTTCATATTGTATATTTTTAACCTATCTATTGAATTTAGTGCACTGGTTGATCTTTTCTTCATAAGAGAACAGCAAGCACTGCAGCCAAAATATGGCCTTTTTTGACCTGCTGTATATTAGCCAGTCCCTAACAATTTTTTCCCTTCCATTGCAGGAAGTAGAATATGTTAGATACTTTGAGAATTCTCTGCCCTCTGAATCTCTGAGAAAGGCTTCCTTTTTGCCATTAAACGCACAACATTCATTCGATCAGAGTCAGTCAGTTTTGTTGGCCATAACGCGGGATCATTGAAATTAACGGTGTGATTCATCTCTGAGCAATTATGCTCAGACTATCCAATCGGGCAGTAAGCCTCTCCACCTGCACTGTCTCTGTTATCGCTAAGGATGGCTCTCTCTGTCTCCTCCTCAAACACACGCCGCCCCCCCCCCCCAGCTCCCCGCTAGTGGTGTGTGATACCGGGAATTTTTAATCGATCCGATCCAAAGTAAATACAGGGTGAGTATCAGTGATATCGATACGATACCAATACTTTTGACATTTAAGCTTGATGTATCATGAAACTGTTGACCTTTCAGGTTTTGTGATTTTTATTTTATTATTACAATTAAATAATAATAATACTAATAATACTACTACTAATAATAATAATGTTATGTTCAGTGTTTTTTTCTAATCCACCTCTTATATCTTTCAATCCTTATGTAATTTTGTCTGTGTTGTGTGCACCTGCCTGTTGCTTTAATCCTATAATTTTCCCCGTCGTGGGATAAATAAAGGATTAGCTAATGTTATCTTATCTTAAATAACACTTTCTAATAGGATATATGTACTGAGTTCTTTCAAGGTCTTAATTAAATTTTTTGTGTGGGCTCCATTAACATATGATACAGTTGTGGTCAAAAGTGTACATACACTTGTAAAAAAATCATAATGTTATGGCTGTCTTGAGTCTTCAATAAGTTCTACAACTCTTATTTTTCTGTGATAGAGTGATCGGAACACATACATGTTTGTCACAAAAAACAGTCATAAAGTTTGGTTCTTTCATAAATTTATTATGGGTCTGCTGAAAATGTCACCAAATCTGCTGGGTCAAAAATATACATACAGCAACAAAATTTGTCAACTTTGGTGATGTAGCGAGTTGTGTCAATCAAATTAGCTTCATGTCATGGCCTCTTCACTTCTTCTAAGTGATTCTGATTGACTACAGCTGTTGACTTCTCATGAGCCCATTTAAATAGGGCTCATTTGACCCAGTGATTAGACTCAGCTACAAAAGCTACAATGGGAAAGTCAAAGGAACTCAGTGTGGATCTGAAAAAGCGAATTATTGACTTGAACAAGTCAGGGAAGTCACTTGGAGCCATTTCAAAGCAGCTACAGGTCCCAAGAGCAACTGTGCAGACAATTATACGCAAGTATAAAGTGCATGGAACAGTTGTGTCACTGCCACGATCAGGAAGAAAACGCAAGCTATCACATGCTGCCGAGAGGAGATTGGTCAGGATGGTCAAGAGTCAACCAAGAATCACCAAGAAGCAGGTCTGCAAGGATTTGGAAGCTGATGGAACACAGGTGTCAGTCTCCACAGTCAAGCGTGTTTTACATCGGCATGGACTGAGAGGCTGCCGTGCAAGAAAGAAGCCCTTGCTCCAGAAAAGGCACCTTATGACTCGGCTGAAGTTTGCTGCTGATCACATGGACAAAGATAAAACCTTCTGGAGGAAAGTTCTCTGGTCAGACGAAACAAAAATTGAGCTGTTTGGCCACAACACCCAGCAATATGTTTGGAGGAGAAAAGGTGAGGCCTTTAATCCCAGGAACACCATGCCTACTGTCAAGCATGGTGGTGGTAGTATTATGCTCTGGGGATGTTTTGCTGCCAGTGGAACTGGTTCTTTGCAGAAAGTAAATGGGATAATGAAGAAGGAGGATTACCTCCAAATTCTGCAGGAAAACTTAAAACCATCAGCCCGAAGGTTGGGTCTTGGGCGCAGTTGGGTGTTCCAACAAGACAATGACCCAAAACACACATCAAAAGTGGTAACGGAATGGCTAAACCAGGCTAGAATTAAGGTTTTAGAATGGCCTTCCCAAAGTCCTGACTTAAACCCCATTGAGAACATGTGGACAGTGCTAAAGAAACAGGTTCATGCAAGAAAACCATCACATTTAGCTGAACTGCACCAATTCTGTCAAGAAGAGTGGTCAAACATTCGACCTGAAGCTTGCCAGGACCTTGTGGATGGCTACCAAAAGCGCCTAGTTGCCGTGAAAATGGCCAAGGGACATGTAACCAAATACTAATGTTGCTGTATGTATATTTTTGACTCAGCAGATTTGGTGACATTTTCAGCAGACCCATAATAAATTTATGAAAGAACCAAACTTTATGACTGTTTTTTGTGACAAACATGTATGTGTTCCGATCACTCTATCACAGAAAAATAAGAGTTGTAGAACTTATTGAAGACTCAAGACAGCCATAACATTATGATTTTTTTACAAGTGTATGTACACTTTTGACCACAACTGTAGATAATATCTACTTTGAAAGTTAACATGAACTGCTGCTGAAGATGACCACTCTTATCTACCTGGATGTTCTCTGGAGGACTGAAACGCCTCAGTCGGTGACGTCAGTCTGTGGGTCTGGGTCTGTCGGGGCAATGAGATATGTTACGCCAGTTCAGGACGTGACAGCCTGCATTAGTTCCGGACGTGACCGACTGCATTTCCCATGATGCAATGTGGTCAAAATGGCCACCAACTCCCATCATGCAACACGGCCCAAAATGGCCGCCGACTCTAACAACGGACAGACCCTGATAACGTTACTATGGGAAAGGTATTTAACCCGATCGCACAGTGCGATCTTTCTTCTTACTTGGCGCCCCGCCAGACTGGGAAGACACACAGCTGTTTCATCCCGTGGGATTCAACCCTCACACGCCACGTGCTCGATTTTCTCGCTGGAACGAGGATTTTCGAAGCAAACTTCATCCCTGTTTAATCATAACAGGAGGTCGACTTAAAAAGAAGTACTTTCAAACCCACTTCGATCGAAGACTGAGAGCCGTTTATCTCCCGGTGATCGTAAAGGGACCACGCTTTTGTTTTGGCCGAACAAAGCGCCTAAAGCCCAGAGAGAGAGAGACGAAGGAACTTCTCCTCCCGTTCCCCGCTGCCCGACGCGCCGGCTCGATGAGCTGAACCAGATCCGCGGACTCGGAGCGCTCCAGGGCACCAATCTTTTTGTTAAACCTCAGTTCGCGGTCTCCCCTTTGAATTCCTCATTCAGGCCGCCTACCTCCTCAGGCACCACCCCACGTTTAGCGTAAGCACTGGTTACATCATTAGGACCTCCTCCTCACGCATCACGCAAGGTTGTAGGTCATGCGTCATCAATAGTCGGCATCTTGGGAAGGTGCAGTATAGCTAAGCTGTAGCTAGCTTGTTGGAAAACATTGAAGCGTCCAGCTGGATTCTCAAAGTTGTTTTGTCTTTCAATGCTGCTACGTCAGTGCCGACATCTTGAATGTGATGTTTAAACAACTGAGTGTACTATGATTTGCTACCTCTTATTTTAATCCGTCCGTCCGTCCGTCTTCTTCCGCTTATCCGGGGTCGGGTCGCGGGGGTAGCAGCTTCAGTAGGGAGGCCCAGACGTCCCTCTCCCCGGCCACTTGGGCCAGCTCCTCAGGAGGAATCCCAAGGCGTTCCCAGGCCAGCCGGGAGACATAGTCCCTCCAGCGTGTCCTGGGTCTTCCCCTGGGCCTCCTCCCGGTGGGACGTGCCCGGAACACCTCACCAGGGAGGCGTCCAGGAGGCATCCTGACCAGATGCCCGAGCCACCTCAACTGGCTCCTCTCGACGTGGAGGAGCAGCGGCTCTACTCTGAGTCCTCCCCGGATGACTGAGCTCCTCACCCTATCTCTAAGGGAGAGCCCAGACACACTACGGAGAAAACTCATTTCAGCCGCTTGTATCCGGGATCTCGTTCTTTCGGTCACGACCCAAAGCTCGTGACCATAGATGAGGGTAGGAACGTAGATCGACCGGTAAATCGAGAGCTTCGCCTTTTGGCTCAGCTCTCTCTTCACCACAACGGATCGGTACAGCGCCCGCTTCACAGCAGACGCTGCACCAATCCGCCTGTCGATCTCCCGCTCCATCCTCCCCTCATTCGTGAACAAGACCCCAAGATACTTGAACTCCTCCACTAGGGGCAGCACATCCTCCCCAACCCGGAGAAGGCACTCTACCCTTTTCCGGTTCAAGACCATGGTCTCGGATTTGGAGGCACTGATTTTCATCCCGGCCGCTTCGCACTCGGCTGCGAACCGCTCCAGTGAGAGCTGTAGATCACGCCCTGATGAAGCCAATAGGACCACGTCATCCGCGAATAGCAGAGACGCAATCCTAAGGCCACCAAAACGGATCCCCTCAACACCTTGGCTGCGCCTAGAAATTCTGTCCATAAAAGTTATGAACAGAATCGGTGACAAAGGGCAACCTTGGCGGAGTCCAACTCTCACCGGAAACGAGTCCGACTTACTGCCGGCAATGCGGACCAGACTCTGACACCGGTCGTACAGAGACCTGACAGCCCTTATTAAAGGGTCCGGTACTCCATACTCCCGAAGTACCCCCCACAGGATCCCTCGGGGGACACGGTCGAATGCCTTCTCCAGATCCACGAAGCACATGTAGACTGGTTGGGCAAACTCCCATGCCCCCTCCAGAATCCTGCTGAGGGTATAGAGCTGGTCCAGTGTTCCACGGCCAGGACGAAAACCACACTGCTCTTCCTGAATCCGAGATTCGACTATCCGACGGACCCTCCTTTCCAGAACCCCCGAATAGACCTTACCAGGGAGGCTTAAGAGTGTGATTCCCCTGTAGTTGGAACACACCCTCCGGTCCCCCTTTTTAAATAGGGGGACCACCACCCCAGTCTGCCAGTCCAGGGGAACTGCCCCCGATATCCACGCAATGTTGCAGAGCCGCGTTAACCAACACAGCCCCACAACATCCAGAGCCTTAAGGTACTCCGGGCGAATCTCATCCACCCCCGGGGCCTTGCCACCGAGGAGCTTTTTAACAACCTCGGCAACCTCAGCACCAGAGATGGGAGAACCTAACCCAGAGTCCTCAGGCTCTGCTTCCGCAATGGAAGACGTGTTGGTGGGATTAAGGAGGTCTTCGAAGTATTCCGCCCACCGAAACACAACGTCCCGAGTCGAGGTCAGCAGCACACCACCCCCACTGTAAACAGTGTTGGTACTGCACTGCTTCCCCCTCCTGAGACGCCGTATAGTGGACCAGAATCGCTTCGAAGCCGTACGGAAGTCTTTCTCCATGGCCTCTCCGAACTCTTCCCACGCCCGAGTTTTTGCCTCGGCGACCAGCCGAGCCGCCTGCCGCTTCGACTGCCGGTACACATCAGCTGCTTCCGGAGTCCCACAGGCCAAAAAAGCCCGATAGGACTCCTTCTTCAGCTTGACGGCTTCCCTCACCGCTGGTGTCCACCAGCGGGTTCGAGGGTTGGCGCCGCGACATGCACCGACAACCTTGCGGCCACAGCTCCGACTAGCTGCCTCAGCAATAGAGGCGTGGAACATGGTCCATTCAGACTCAATGTCCCCCGCCTCCCTCGGGACGTGTTTGAAGTTCTCCCGGAGGTGGGAATTAAAGCTCCGTCTAACGGGGTACTCCGCCAGACGTTCCCAGCAAACCCTCACAGTACGTTTGGGCCTGCCCGGTCGGACTGGCTTCCTCCCCCGCCATCGGAGCCAACTCACCACCAGGTAGTGGTCGGTGGAGAGCTCCGCCCCTCTCTTCACCCGAGTGTCCAAGACATGCGGCCGCAGGTCAGATGAAACGACAACAAAGTCGATCATTGAACTGCGACCTAGGGTGTCCTGGTGCCAAGAGCACATATGGACACCCTTATGCTTGAACATGGTGTTTGTGATGGACAATCCATGACGAGCACAGAAGTCCAACAACAAAACACCACTCGAGTTCAGATCAGGTGGGCCATTCCTCCCAACCACGCCCCTCCAGGTCCCACTGTCATTGCCCACGTGAGCGTTGAAGTCCCCCAGCAAAACGAGGGAGTCCCCAGGAGGGGCACTCTCCAGTACCCCTTCCAAGGACTCCAAAAAGGGTGGGTAATCTGAACTGCTGTTTGGCGCATAAGCGCAAACAACAGTCAGAACCCGTCCCCCCACACGAATGCGGAGGGAGGCCACCCTCTCGTTCATTATTTTAATCCATTTTACCTTTATTTTCACATATATTTTGCATGTTTAGTTTAGTAGTAAGTAGAGCTTCCAAGGTTGTGGAATCAGAATAATTACTGTAACAGGGAATTGCTTTTGGTTCAATAAAGACAACGTGTGGAATAATTAAGGTTTGTTTATTTCGATCCAGAGTTGCATGGTCTTTCAGAATACAGAGTTTAAGTCAAGGCCATCCCCATTTATTGATGATCATAAATGGGTGAGTACATTGCAAATATCTCATTCTCCAACTAAGGATGCATGCAGCTATCACCAGCCTATCCATCCTGCACAGCAACAAACACTCTACAACCATTTAACACAAATGAGCCCCTCGCTACAGCTGTTAATAGTGAATGTCTTAAAAAACTACTCTACTGTGCAACATGGACTCTCTTCACACTCGTCAGCCAATGACTGTGATGAAAAACACACTGGGAATACCAAAGCTATTGTCTTACTACTTTTGCTGTTATCTGGGAATGTACAGCCAAATCCTGGGCCTGATACACTACAAAATATATATTCCCCATGTGACTTCAAAAACAGATCCGGACTTGGAATCATGCATTTTAACGTTAGAAGTCTCCTTCCAAAAATGGACATGATAAGACTGTGGGTAGATTCAACTGATATGGACATCATGGTCTTATCAGAAACCTGGTTAAAATCTACAATTACAGACAATATGATTGCTATCGATGGCTATAATATTTTCAGAGCAGATCGCCTAGGTAAAGGGGGCGGAGTCGCTATGTATGTGAAATCAAAATTTTTAAGCTCAGTGGAATTGTCAGTAAGTAGAGCCAAACAATTTGATCTACTGGCACTGAAAGTAAATTTATACAAGGACACACACCTGACTGTTGTTGGCTGTTACAGGCCACCCTCCGCTATAAAAGAAACTATTTCTTCTCTTTATGATGTACTACTAAACTTTAAGGACTCCGAAGTAATTCTAATGGGTGACCTTAACTGGGATTGGCTTTCTCCTGCCTCTGAGAATATTAAAGACCTATGTGTCTCTCTAAATTTCACACAACTTATTGACACCCCAACACGTATCAACCCGAGAGATCATAGCAAATCAACACTGTTGGATGTCATTCTTACAAACATGCTACATAAATATACATCGTCTGCTGTTTTTTGCAATGATGTCAGTGATCACTGCGTGATTGCTTGTATAAGAAACACAAAACTACCTAAACATAAACCTCGTTATGTTTTTAAAAGGTGTTTTAAAACTTTTAATGAACGGGCTTTTATTCATGATTTGTACAATTGTAATTTGGAAAATGTCTGTCAGATACCTGATGTGGAACATGCCTGGGAATATTTTCATAATGCCTTTTCAGCTATCTGTAATAAGCATGCTCCTGTAAAGAAATTTAGGATCAGCGGGAGGAACAACCCTTGGTTTACTGAAGAGTTAAGTCATAAGATCAGAGAAAGAAATGTGGCATGGGGAAAAGCTCAAGCCACAAATTCTACTGCTGACTGGACTGCTTTCAGAACTTTAAGAAATAAATGCACAAGCATGACCAGAAAAACTAAATCAGATTACTATCTAAAAAATGTGTCTGAAAATCTCAATAACCCCGCTAAATTCTGGAAACAAATTAAGTCTCTGTCTAATTCCAATTCTTCGTCTGCAGGTCTCCCACAACATATTTTTGTAGATTCAGTTGAAATTAAAAACAAAATTGACATAATTGGTCATTTTAACAATTACTTTGTATCAGCTGGCTGTATCTTCAATGAGTCCAAATCTAGTTATCAGTGCTCCAACTCCAGCTCTGAAACACCACTGAAAACCTTTGTTTTTAGACCCATTCTTTTTTTTTTTTTTTTTTTTTTTTCCAGTGTCCTGTCTAGCAATGTGGCAATAAGAATTGAAATCTTAATGCCAAATAATGCCGAGTGGCCCGCACCTCCTCCAGGCCCCAGTCTCCGTGCCGCGATCGGAGATCGGGGGTGTGCAAAAGACCCCCGATCCTCCCTACGCCCGCTCAGATGTTGTGTTGTTGCATGTTGATCTCAGGTGTGTTTAAAACTGGGAGCACCGAAGGGGGTGCACGGCACAGCCCACCCCCCCTCCGGAAGGAATCTGGTGCCAGCGCCCCCCCTCCAAGCAACTACCCAGAACCCTCAATGTCTAAATGCGAGAGGGGGTGAAGGGAGCCACCCGAGGCGAGGCTCACACAACATAAGCCCCCCCCCAGACGTCTTCCCCCCACCCCCCATATCGTGGCCTACATGAATGTGCGTTGTGAAAATGTTTGGGGTGAAAGTGTCTAAAATGCATGATAAAATTGGGGAGAGGGACGTCACCAAAAGGTGGCAACCTCCAGTAACGCCCTCTCCCCAAGGACCTACATGTGTGGCGGCGTGATGGAGCAGGCAGACGGAGGAGTCCGGGGATGGGGAGCAAAGGACTGGGGAGCCAACCCAGGGAGCCAGCTCCCCTACTGACTCCAATAGGCACCCCCGCTCCCTGAAAGCCCCACCCGGAGAAAGGGGCCCCTCCAGCGGCACCACCATAGCACGGGGGCCGGGGAGAGGCCAGCCAACCACCCACCAGGACCAACACCTCTACCTCCCCCAGCCCACCCCCCAGGCCTACTGGCTTTAACCCCCCCCCCCCCCAAAAAAAATAAATAAAATAAAATAATAATAATAATATATAAATAAATAAATTAAAATATTAAGTTAATAAGATGGGGGACCCTGGCCAGCCAGCCCGCACGAGCCATCCCAAACCCCACCCCCCAGGTGAAACCCGCACCGGGAGACTACACGGACCAGAACCGGGACAGGGGGCCGGACACAAGCCCACCAGAACGTCCACCAAACCCCCCCCCCCACCCCACCCGTAGATTTAACCCCTCCCCAACACTAACATTCAAACATCTCACCATACATTCGACACTAGACATCCAGGCTGGGTAAGTCACTACTCCCCCTCCCTCCCCTCCCCCCACTAGCAGAGTGCCAACCCAAAGAAGGGGAAGAGCATCTGCCCTGAGATGTTAATGACCATGCCCCCCTACCAGCTCAACAGGCCCCGAGGCCCCCCAGCGCACCAGAGGCCCCGTGCAGGGGCAGACACCCGGGCGCACGCCGGCCCAGAACCCCCGAGGCCCCGCCGGGGCCCCCGCCCGAGGGCGGCGTGCCCCAGGGACCCCAGGCCCCCAGACCCACCCAGGACACACCCAGCGACAGCACAGCTACCAGGTCAGTAACACACGTCCGTCACCGCGTAGCTCCCCAAGAGCGCCACAAGCGGTGCTGTGGGCCACCCGTAGGCCTCCCAAGCTCCTCCCAAAGAGATCGAACAGATGTGGATGCAGATGCTGTCTCAAGATTAATATTATCCAACAAAAGATCTCTATACTGATTGATACTGAGATTCTCCTTACTTTTCCAATTCATGAGGATAGTTTTCTTTGCGATACATAGTGCAGTGAAAACCATGTAAACTATTTTATTCCCCAGAGGACTTTCCTCAAAATTACCAAGCAAGCAAACTGATGGGGAAGGTGTAATTTTACAGCTCAAGCACTTTGATAAGTCCTTACATATCTGTGTCCAGAACCTCTGGACTGGTGTGCATAACCATAACACATGAATATAATTATCAGGATGATTGCCTATGCAGTGTGGACAGATATTAGATTGTGCCAGACCCATCTTGAATAATCTTTGTCCTGTGTAGTGTACTCTGTGAAGGATTTTGTATTGTATTAGTTGTAAGTTGGTGTTTCTAGTCAATTTGAAAGTTCTTAGACATATCTGAGCCCAGAAGTTTTGTTCAAAGCTGACTGATAGATCCTCTTCCCATTTCATAATAGGAAGAGATATTGAATCATCTATTTTAGTCAGTGTCCTGTATGATTTAGACAGTAGTTTGGGGGGGGGTTAAATCTAGGAACTCTAATATATTACTTGGAATTTGTAAACCACCTTTAATATGCTTAAATTTTTTTCTAATTATAGATTTAAGTTGTTCATATTCCAAAAATTTATTTTTACTAATGCCATATTGCATATTTAGTTTGGAAAAATTGATGAACTCGGTTCCATCAAGTAAATGTTCCAGATATTCAATACCTTTATTCTTCCAGTATGTAAAGTTTATCATATTATTATTTTGTAGGATGTCAGGGTTGTTCCAGATGGGTGTACGACTGCATGGGATAAGTGACGACTTTGTCATTTTAAGAAACTCCCACCATGCTGTCAGAGTAGAGCTGATATTGATATTTTTAAAGCATGTAGCATGTTTTAGACCCATTCTTAAAAAGGATGTCTGTATTGCTCTTAAAGCTATTGATCCAAAAAAATCAGCAGGACCAGACAACCTAGAACCTTTCTTATTAAACGTTGCAGCTGAATTTATAGCTAAGCCTGTAGCATACATTTTTAATTGTAGTCTGCAGACCAATTCAATCCCTAAAATATGGAAAGCAGCCTATGTGCTTCCTTTGTTAAAGGGTGGCGACCCTTCAGGTCTTCACAATTATAGACCAATTTCCAAGCTCTCTATTCTTGCAAAAATTTTGGAAGCTCAAGTAAACTGTCAATTAAAAGACTACTTGGCAGAGCACAATATTCTAACTGATGTACAGTCGTGCTTTAGAGCTGGACACAGCACTGTTACAGCAACTTTGCTACTATTAAATGACATTATAAATGCCTTGGACCAGAAGCAACACTGCGCTGCACTATTTGTGGATCTGTCCAAAGCATTTGACTCTGTTGACCATAAGCTATTACTAGATAGATTAATAAACATTGGTATAGGAAACCCAGCTATTACTTGGTTCAAAAACTATCTTACAGAGCGAACGCAATGTGTTTCTATAGATGGTCTTAAATCAGACTTTTTAGAAATTTCTATGGGTGTTCCTCAAGGTTCGATTTTAGCCCCCCTCTTATTTTCTATATTCATAAATAACATTGGAAAAGACATGCAAACTGCTAAACTGCATCTTTATGCAGATGACACTGTGATTTATTCAGTTGCCTCTTCACTGAACCAAGCCATGCATGACCTTCAGTTGGCCTTTCAGCAGCTTCAAGTTTCTCTACATGGCCTTAAGTTAGTGCTAAATACTAAGAAAACCAAATTTATGACGTTTTCAAGGGCTCGTTCCCAATCCCCAGATAATATAACTATTAACACATTAAATGGAGACTTAATTGAAAATGTTTCTTCATATAGGTATTTAGGTTTTTGGCTGGACAACAAACTTTCTTTCAAAGTTCATGTTGAGAAACTTGTAAAAAAGCTCAAACTACGGCTGGGGTTTTATTTTAGAAATAAAACCTGTTTTAACATGTCAGCCAGAAAAACACTTGTGCAGGCTACCTTTTTAAGTGTTTTAGACTATGGTGATGTTGTCTACATGCATGCTGCCTCTAGTACTCTCCACCTGTTAGATTCTGTGTACCATAGTGCTCTGCGCTTCTTAACTAATTCTTATTCCCGTACTCATCATTGTACGCTGTATGAACTGGTAGGTTGGCCATCACTAAGTCTACGTAGACAACTTCATTTGTATATTTTTTTATACAAGGCTATGTTGGGTAAACTGCCGGCATATTTATGTAATCTCCTCAAGCTAAATTCCAGTCACTTTCATCTCCGTTCCACCAGGTGGCGCTCTTACCACGTTCCAATGGTTTTTACTGAGCTGGGGAAGAAATCCTTCTCTTACTTTGCTCCATGGTCTTGGAATAATTTACAAAACTTGCTCCATTTAAATGATCTAATCCCATTGAATGAATTTAAAGCCATGCTATAATGTCATTTAATTGAAAAATGTAACTGCCCTATGTGACCTGTCTTTTCCTCTATGTGAGATTTTATCTATGTTGTACTTCTGTTTATTTTAACTGGTGTGCCGTCTTGGCCAGGTCTCCCTCGAAAAAGAGATCTTAATCTCAAGGGACTTCCTGGTTAAATAAAGGTTAAATAAAAAAAAGTTACCTCTTTCGAGTTAACATCTGACATTAATACAGAGACACAATCATTGGATGGTGATAAAGGAGTAACGATTTAAACTCTAATTGCAGTTATATTGGGGTTCTCATAACTTGCTGGATAAATCTCATCGGTCAGAAGCCGATCAGATAATCTTGTTCCAGCATAAATGAGTTCATAACAGCTAATTAATAAATGCATTAGTGGTATTTAATCATTACAAGTTTATAGCCTTGGAATCACCACCATTTGAGCCATATTTTGTTATAGCTACTATTTGAGTTTGAATGACCTATTATTAAAATTATAATACCAAATTATAATTAACAATAATAATCATATTCAAACAGCTTCTGGCATAACAGATAAGTTTCGTCTCCTCTCTCCGTTTCTGTCGCTCGACGTTTTCTTGCTCATGGTTTTATTATATAAATTTGTTGTGTTTCCACTGAATTTAACCGGCTTTTTACAAAACATACAGCTTGATTTTATTTACGGTATTAAAATATAGCCAAACGGCGCTACTTTCCCTCTTCGTGTTTTCCGCTCCTACGGTCACTCTCTCTCCGGGTCTGAGCAGCAGCAGCGCGGTTGTTTGTGTGTTGAGTGGAGAGAGCGCTGAGTGGGCGGGCCAGGCTGAGCCTTCGTGCTGATTGGCAGGCGCCGCTGAGCCATGTACGAGAGGGGAGGGGGAGCAGCAAAGTGCCATGACACAGACGGGGAGACTTTGGTGAAGCTGCTGCTGTCTTCAACTATATATTTAGTTACACTAATATTACATGTTTTTCACACAAATATTTTCTGAAAAATTACTTCTGCCTGTATTTTAATGGTCAGAGTGTCAGTTTTGGGCCCCCCCTCTGTCCTGGGCCCGGGACAATTGACCCGTTTGTCCCCCCCTGTCAGCGGGCGTGAATACAACTCTTAGAAGAATAAGTTTGGGAATTTACTGAATTAAATCTAACTAAGCATATCTAAAATACTACCGACCTCCGGTCACACCAAGATATTTTTGAGTAACTGAAGTTGTACCTGACTGCACCTAACCCCCAAATAATGTATAGCTTTATTTCTGCTGGACTTCATGTAGTGTAGTTGCTGTAAAACATCATGGGACCTGCCATCAAGTGTCACATACAGTTTATTTTCAGTGCAGAAAATTAATCCAGTTTAGTTGCCACTTGCAAATGTAGCCTTTTAGGGGACCTTCAAGGTTAACTCTGAATAATTAGGCCATTACAGGAATCTCTGGAATTTGATTACATGTGGAGGATAAAATTTTGCCATTTGATTCAGTTGGAACTAAAGTTTAAATTACTTTTAGCCTGATTCATACCTGCAGTCAAAACAAAGGATGAAACAAAAATGTTAACTGCCTGCCAGAGGTGGGTAGATTAGCCAAAAAAACTGTACTCAATTAAGAGTAGCACTACTTCAACAAATTTTTACTCAAGTAAAAGTAGTTAGCCAAGAAATTACTCAAGTAAGAGCAAAAAAGGCCATGATCTTAAGCTCGAAAAGGGTAGAGGGCCTTCTCTGGGTCCGGGACAGATGTCCTGCTTGGTCTGGGCCTCCATACTGCTACCCCCGTGAAGAACAGCAAAAAAGTATTCAGTAAGAAGCCAACTCAAGTACTCAGTAACTAATCATAACAACTGATGATTTAATATTTAAGAATGATGTAATGTAATGCTGGTACGTAGCAAAACCGATATTCAAACCAACACAGAGTAGCGTTAAAAAGTTTATTTTAACAAGATGCATGATGGTAAATGAGACAGGCAGGGATGGGCAGGAGACCAGATGATACAGGCTATAATAATAATCATCTTTATTGTCATTGCAATATACATTCCAATGAAATTTGTTCTCTGCATTTAACCCATCTCCTTGGGGCGCAGTGGGCTGCCACTGTGCGGCGCCCAGGGAGCAAGCTTGCTCAAGGACCCAGAGTGGCAGTCTGCGGGAGTTAAACCCAGAACCTCTGGGACACAAGCATAGTGCTCTAACCATTAGGGCAACACCACAGGCTGAGACTGACATGGCTGGATAATTCTGACATAACAACTGGTGTAATAGGCAGAGTCAGACTCAACCAGGTGTTAATGACTGAACCAGGCTCGACCAGGAGTAGCAGGTAGAAATGGGCTTGTCAACTGATGCAGGCAGAGGATTACAAGAACAAGATTGACTTGTACATGCAGTGCAGCCAGAGAAGAGAACCCAGTAAGAGCAGAGAGAGACAGTGAGTCCACAGGAGCCTGAATCAGATGGCGCACACAAGCGCTAGAAGGAAACTAGCGAGGGCAGGGAGAGAACACGGGAATCAAGCAGGCAGAGCGACGAGAAGACACTGGGGAACAACACATGCTGGCAGTGAGACAAGACAAGACGTGACGTTCTGGCACTAGGCGTTTGAGTGAAGCAGGTATATAGAGAGAGTGGCAGGTGATCCAGGTGAGTCTGATTAATGGTGGCAGCAGGTGGAACTAATTAAGGTGATTGGTGGCTGGGAGGAGTGGAGCACAGAGGGGAAAAGATCAGTCCAAAAACAGTCCAAAACAAAAATTAAAGCCAAATCATGACATGTAATCAGACAGACAAGAATATAAGGTTATGTGCAAATTATGGTATTTTGAAGAAAAAAAAGAAAAATATATGCAATGAATAATTCCAACGAGACAGCACTTATCATAAGCAAGCTATCCCATTTTTCTGAGTTTTTGTGATCGTAAATTATCTCCTGTTATGTGTTACCCTGTCTTACCTGTTGGTCTCCTCCTGTCTCTCCCTCATCTTGACTCCCTTCCACAAACCCTTGATGTCCCCCGCATGGCATTACAACATTACTTATGGATATGGTAATATACTGTATCAGGAAGTGACTTAAAAAGAATTTAAAAAACAGCATCTGTGGAGGTTTTTCTTATACATAAAGATTTTTTCATAACTGATTTTGCAGATGTGTTTAGGCGTATACACTATCAAAAATAAATGGGAAAAACATCCACCTCTCAGTTAATATGGATGCATATAAATATGCAGAACACTTGTGGGGTGTTCTAGTGCAGCTGATAACTGATCCAAACCTTGATTGTACTGCGGAAATACTGACAAGAAAAGGATTCTTTTTTAAATTAACCTGTCCTCAGTTATCACCTGTTCTCCTTTCTGGATCTATTCTATCAATAACATGATTTTTAAACCTTACCTCACATCCTGACGCTCCCCCTGGATCTAATAATATTTTTTATCAATAATCATGTAAGACCTCACCCTCTGTCTCCCCACCTTTTGATGCTTCAACTGCCTCACTACTTATGTATCAATCATTTCCCTGATATTATTGCACATAACGTCAGACATGTTAAATAGCCAAGTATGATTAAGTGTCCTCGTAACACTGACATTATTCTTTTTAAGAAAACAAAGCCCTGCTGTAGTTTAAGCCTTTTCTTTGGTCGTGGATTTTTTTCTGAGCGATTAAAAAAAGATTATTGTTTGGTGTTGACGTTACTTGGGAACAAAGTTAGCCGTTCAATAATGAATGTGTTCCCATCCCACAATTAAAATGGCTTAGCTCAAAAAATATTGTTTCTAAATATGAATGTCAACTAACCACAATACAATTTAAACCAACCATAGTCATGACAACATTCCCCACAGAACGTTTTACATCTTTATGAGGTCTCTGGTCAGACTGTTGCTGGTAGCTCAGCCTCCCCCTTCTGCCCCTGCTTCCCAAACACTCAGAGCAGAAGGGAGGGGGCCAGTGACATCACACTGCATTGCATTTTCCAAATAAGAGCATGTGAGGTAAAGATTTCAAAATCACGTATTTGCCATGAAAAAGATGAATATGGGTCGCATATGGGCAAAAAGATCGCATTTGGGTCACATTTCCCTGCAGTGTGAACGTAGCCTTAGTCCGTGTGTCAGGGTTTTAGGAGCCGGACCAAAGCACAGACAAGAGCTTGGCAGTCACATGTTGATGATAAGATAATTTAATGAGTAAAACAAGGCTTACAAGATGCAGGGACACAAGAACCAGGAATACACCACAGATGAAACCAGATCAGGATAGAATCATGACCTGACAATGTGTGTGACGGAATAAACTGAACCTAAAGGGGAAGAGAAGGAGGGAAAATGGGTGGATAATTAGGCTTAGCTAACTGAGTGAAACCTGCTGTTATGACCGTTTCTGCCAGGTCCCATAACCTTTCTGTTTTTATTGATTCTGGGGCAGACACTGAGTTTATGGACGAGGGACTGGCCAAGAGGCTAGACATCAAGCTCCACCCGGGTCCATCCCCTCACAGTGTTCTCGCCCTGGACGGTCATAAACTCAACCACTCTCACCTCATCACGGAACCTGTTGAGCTGCTGATTGAAGGTAATCACAGGAAAAGACTCACCTTTATGATTATCCACTCTCCTCAGGTTCCAGTTGTTCTTGGGGCCACCTGGCTCAGGAGACACAATCCCCTCATTGACTGTCGGAGGGTGGAGGTTACGGGGTGGGCTCCCTCCTGTTCTGTGTCCTGTTTACGGTCGGCTCAACCTCTCCAGACACCCGAAGAGAATGCAGAGGATTTCTACCCGGATCTCTCCAAGGTCCCCTCTGAGTACCATGACCTGAGGGAGGTTTTCAATAAGGCCAAGGCCACAAGTCTGCCACCTCATCGCCCTTATGACTGCTGCATTGATCTGTTACCAGGAACCACTCCACCTAGAGGCCGCCTCTACTCGTTGTCTGCCCCTGAGTCTGAGGCGATGCAGAGATACATTGATGACTCCCTTAGAGCAGGCATAATCCGTCCTTCTTCCTCCCCTGCGGGCACAGGTTTCTTTTTCGTGGGTAAGAAGGACGGCTCCCTCCATCCCTGTATTGATTACCGGGGACTCAATGACATTTCGGTTAAGAACCGATACCCTATTCCCTTAATGAATATGGCGTTTGATCAGATCCAGGGGGCAAAAGTCTTTACTAAATTGGACTTACGTAATGCCTACCATTTGGTCCGGATTAAAGAGGGGGATGAATGGAAAACCGCCTTCAATACCCCTACAGGCCATTGCGAGTATTAGGCTATGCCGTTTGGGCTCACCAATCCCCCGGCCGTTTTCCAAAACCTTGTCAATGATGTCCTCAGAGATATGCTTGGGCAGTTCGTTTATGTTTACCTTGATGACATTCTCATTTATTCCGATAACCTCACCACTCACAAACAGCACGTTGGCTCTGTCCTGCAGAATCAGTTATACGTTAAGGCAGAGAAATGTGAATTTCATGTCACCTCTACTACATTCCTTGGGTTCATTCTGTCTCCTGGTCAGATGTCCATGGATCCAGCAAAGGTCCGATCGGTCACTGAATGGCCCATTCCCACTGATCGGAGACAGCTCCAGAGGTTTCTGGGTTTCGCCAACTTCTATCGACGGTTCATCCGTAATTATAGCCAAGTCGCCTCCCAGCTTCATGCCCTGACCTCTGTTAAAGTACGGTTCGCTTGGAATGATCAGGCGAACAGGGCTTTTAAACACCTGAAGACCCTTTTCACCTCTGCCCCGGTCCTTATATCCCCGCCCCAACGCCTCTAGTTCCGGCGTTGGGGCGGTGCTCAGCCAAAGGGCCGAGGATGGCAGAGTTCACCCTTGTGCCTACTTCTCCAGGAAGCTTTCCCCTGCAGAGCGGAACTATGATGTTGGCAACCGGGAGCTCCTGGCGGTCAAGCTAGCCCTGGA
Source organism: Fundulus diaphanus (assembly GCA_037039145.1). Classification (NCBI taxonomy): domain Eukaryota; kingdom Metazoa; phylum Chordata; class Actinopteri; order Cyprinodontiformes; family Fundulidae; genus Fundulus; species Fundulus diaphanus. Next base: position 59,017,129 of record CM073127.1, read on the forward strand.
GGAGTGGAGACACTGGCTGGAGGGTTCCAAGATCCCCTTCCTCGTTTGGACAGATCATAGGAACCTGGAATACCTGAAGACAGCTAAGAGACTCAACCCACGTCAAGCCAGGTGGGCCCTCTTCTTTAGCCGTTTTAACTTTTCGCTGTCTTACAGACCTGGTTCCAAGAACATCAAACCGGATGCCCTGTCCCGAACCTTTGAGACAGAGGAGGAGGGTCCTAAGCAGACACAGGAATACATCCTCCCCGACCCTGTGAGGTGTGCTGTTACCCGGCTCGGGTTAGAACGAGAGGTCAGGAGCTCTCTTGACGGGATAAGTATCCCTGCAGCCTGTCCTAAGGACAAACTTTTTGTTCCGGACCCCCTAAGGGGCAAGGTCCTCGAATTCTGCCACAGTTCCCGTCTGTACTGCCACCCTGGCATCACCAAGTCCCTCCACATTACTAGGTCTCAGTTCTGGTGGCCCACCTTGGCCAAGGATGTCAAGGAGTTTGTTTCTGCCTGTGCCCGTTGCAGTCAGGCGAAGGTCTCCCGACGCCCCCCGTCCGGCCTTCTCCGGCCCCTGCCTGTACCCTCCCGGCCATGGTCCAATATATCCATGGACTTTGTCACTGGCCTGCCCATCTCGGAGGGAAACTCAGTCATCCTAACTATTGTGGACCGTTTCTCCAAGATGGTCCACTTAGTACCCTTACCTAAACTCCCCTCTGCCAAGGAGATGGGCTCCATTCTGGCTAGAGAGGTGTTTTGCCTACATGGCCTGCCTACGGATATTGTTTCTGACAGGGGTCCTCAGTTTGTGGCCCGATACTGGCAAGAATTCTGCGCCATGCTGGGGATTTCTGTCAGCCTCTCCTCCGGGTTCCACCCTCAAACGGATGGCCAGACGGAGAGGCTCAATCAAGAGGTCGAAGCCAAGCTTCGCCTCATTTGTAACTCTGACCCCACTAAGTGGGCTCCTAATCTGCCCTGGGTGGAGCACGCAATTAACTCCACACCCTCCAGCTCCACCGGCCTCCCTCCCTTCTACATTGTTTATGGGTTCCAGCCACCGGTGTTCTCCATCGAGGAGAGGGAGTCTAGGGTCCCCTCTGCCCATCAGTCTGCCCTGAGGTGCCAGCACGCCTGGAGGAGAGCTAGAAGAGCTATTCTTGCCTCCTCCCAGACCCAGGCCCGAGCTGCCAATCGCCGGCGGGTCCCAGCCCCGCATTATCAGCCAGGAGATAGGGTCTGGCTCTCCACCAAAGACCTTCCCCTCAAGGTGGAGAGCAAAAAGCTGGCACCTCGGTTCATTGGACCCTTTACCATCTCCAAGGTGGTGAACCCAGTGGCGGTCCGTCTCCGCCTGCCTCCGGCAATGAAGATTCACCCCACATTTCATGTTTACAAGATCAAACCTGTCAGGACCTCAAGTCTTGTGCCCGCCTCCAGCTCCCCACCACCCACCCGGCTTGTTGATGGGTCCCCAGCGTACACCGTTAGACGCATCCTCCGGTCGAGGAAGAGGGGAAGAGGCACCTTGAGGGGGGGCTCTGTGACGATCTCGGCACTGGCTCTGATCTTTTCCTCTGTTCAGCACACCTGCTCATTCTCCACCCTGCCCGCAATTAGTCCTCATCGGTTCCACCTGTTTTCACCTCCTTATAATCCCCGTGCAGATCAGAAGCCAGTGCCAGATTGTCTCAAGCCACCCGTACGAGCATTCCAGCATTTCCTTATTCTGCCTGTCTGAGTCCGACCTGATTCTGCCCTCCGTTTCCGAGCCTGCCTGTTCCCTGTGATTACTCTGAGCCTGTTTGTTACCGAACCTGGACTGGATCTGGACCTCGCCTTTCGGATTCCCCTCTCTGTGCTGCCGCTGGATAAACTGCTTCTCTGTGATCGGACCCGGACCCCTCTGGATAACGCCCCTGGATTTCCCTTAACGGATTGTCTGCCCGCCTGTAGTCGCTCTACGGCTTCAGCCCTGGAACCCCGGCCCGAAGTTAAATCCCCAGCTTCGGAGTTCCACTACCAGGTTAGTGATCCAGCCTCCCTCATTCTTGCCCGACACCACCAGCTGATCACTAACCTGTTGTCTCTGCTACAGGGTGGTTTCCAGTCTCAGAGCGAGCAGCAAGCCCCGTGTGCCTGCGTCGGCGTTCCTTTAATAAAGTTGTTTAAAACGTCACTGACCTGAATTCTGGATCCAGTTTCCTGTACGTTACAGAATCTAAAGGGTGTCCTTGGAAAAATGTTACCCACGCTAAGGGGTCCCTGGCCACGAAAAGTTTGAGAACCTAGGGCATATCGATAAAATAGAATCTATTGATCTATATTGATATATAATTAATGTCTGTAATACTAACCTAGATGGCTGGAATTCAAAAGGAAGGAAAACTGTTATTCTATTGTACTTTTTATTGACCCTTTTATTTCTATCATCGATATACGTCTATCGATCAATATATATTGTTATTGAATTATCTTCCAGCCCTATGAGAACCCCTGCCCTAGACAAAGCCACTTCAGAAGCCACTACTGTGCTTTTGTGTCTCTGCTCTGTCTTCTATAACCCCCAGCTGGTTGAGGCAGATGGCCGTTCACACTGAGCCTGGTTATGCTGGAGATTTTTTCTTCCTGTTAATGGGAATCTTTCCTCTCCACTGTCGCTAAATGCATGCTTGGTATCAGGGATTGTTGCAAAGTCAACAACACAACGCAGGTGACTGTCCACTTTGGCTACATGCTCTTGCAGGAGGAGTAAATGCTGCAAATCAATGACTCAATGCAATTTGCTGGGTTTACGTAGGAAGCTTTTTACCAATTTGTATGACATGTCTGAACCGACTTTCTAAAGTGCCGTGAGATGACATCTGTTGTAAGTTGGTGCTATATGAATAAACTGATTAGGTTTAATAACCAAGTTACACCATGGAATTATAGAGAAACAGACATATTCACATAGCCTGATTTTCAAAGGCAAATTCTGTGGACATGAATGAAATATGACATTTTCGTGTGAAAGTGTTTTCAGCAAAGCTGTGTTTTTTTCATCTTTGTAATTACAATTTTTCACAGTTACTTTTTTCTAAGGTCAACAAAGAGACTCTAATTGAATGGATTTGCAGGAGATTTATATTCTTTTCTAATGGATATATCTAAGTGTTCCACTCATTTAAAGTAATGAATGAGTAACTCCAGCTTTTATTATGTTCCCTGAATATAAATGAGAATGAGAAATTTCAGCTTGGTCCATGCACAGAGTTGTGATGATGAATCTGCTGATTTCCCAGCACTGCAGAGACCAGGAATATTTACAAACAACAAATTTTTACTGTTCAAGGTTATAGTGCTGCTATTATCAGTGATTAACCAATCCTCTATTGTTGCTTTTTTAACCACAGAAATACACAGAAATGTCAACAAATTTCCCCCTGTAGACTTTCAGCTCTGAAGTGTTTTATTCCAGATGTCCGTTAGTTTGTGCTAGAGCAGATTATCGCTAGCTGGCTGTTTATTTCTTCTCTCCATGTAGGACACAGTGTGATATCATGATGAAAGAAATATTGTTTACAGGTAGGAAGGCTGGCTTCTGTATTTCTTGCCTGAGGCAGGACAAAAAATAGCACAGAGAGTGGCCTGCTTGTTGAGGCAGAAGTTGACCTGAAAGCACATAGCAAATAATTTAGCCTGGGTTAGCAAGGCTGTCATGGCAGTGAAGTCATCCGCCTCACTAAGATCGGAAGACAGGCTTCAGATGTTAAAAGCACCACCAGACTAAGTAGTTTAATAGTAGGCAAGTGGCAAAAACCTCTGCAGGTTTATCAGAATCAACTGTAGCAGATATTATTGCTGACAGCAGGCAGAGGCAGATTTCTTCTCTCATTAAGTCCAAAACACCAGCTGCTGCCTTATACAGCTAGAAGGTCATGGGTTCAAATCCCAGCTGAGTTGGACCCATGCGGTTTGCATGTATTCCCCACGTATGCATACTCTAGTTTCAGCCCATAGTCCATAAACATGCACATTAAGTTATAAGACATTTTAAGATGGCCTTAGGAGCAAGCATGTAAATACTTTTTCGGTATGTGTCTCTGTGTTGGCCCTGTGCTGTACTGCTGACCTGACTTTTCTCCACCTTTTACTCACAGAAAGATGGAGATAGACCTTAGCCCCTCTGCAACCCTGGGTAAATGAAGCAATCCATCAAACTGACTGTTGTGTTTGAATGGTACTGGGATTAAAATGTCCTGGCTGAATCAGTTACAAGTTGACAGTTAAGCATGAATTTTCAACATTAGCAGTAGAATTCCCTGGCAAGGATCCCAGTTATCTGTTATAAGTGCAAACAAACATATATGTATGCTAGACAGCAGGCTGTTGGGTTACTACTATGCAGAGCATGTGTTGTCTCATAATACTAACAAATGCAGGTTATTGTCCATTATTCATCCACTAGATGGCGACAGTGAGCATTGTGGCTGGGTGAAGCGGCAGGTGTTACCCATTTAGCCTCAACAGGACAGGAGTATTTAAGGAGCCTGCTGCCAGCACTTCTTCGCCTGAGTGTTAACCAGGGTCAGCTGGTATAAGTGGGCTAGTAGGGCTAAGCTCTCCCTGGTGTTTATGATAAAAATGTTAATATACCTAATAAACACAAACTGAAAATATAGGCTATTGCATTTTGTCACATTTACAACAAAACCGGTACCAAACAGTCTTGGGAAAATCCCAGGGTCTTTCCATAGGGCTAATTTGTAAATTGTAATGTCTTTTTGGTTCAGAATGATTGACAACTAGACGTCTCACCACGCCCCCTCAGTTTGCGGCTCATTGGGGCTAATATTGCTCAGGCCAGGGTCAGCCTAAGGCCACAATTCAGCCAATGAAGGTGGACGTATAATAACGTGCCTTGAGCGCGAGTCTATGTGGGTGTGGTTTGATGTATACCATGTAGGTAGAATGGCGAGCAAGATTAACATAAACAAGGTGGATTATTTATTTTCTCACCCGTTTTCCTTAATGTCTTCTGATGATAAACTGGAAGTGAAGAGGTTGGGGGGAGCATTGACCAAAGGATATTCAAATCCAGCAAAAAGAAAAGCACGTTTTTCTGTGACTTGGTTTCAGTGAAAGGACTGTCTTACGGCAAGTGTAGCTAAGAAATGTCTTTTCAGCTTGGACTCAACAAGGAATTTTTTTTTTAAACACTTTATTTATGCTGTTTTTTCACAAAACAGATAATACATTTGTAGATTATAATGTGATATTTTGGTCAAAACAGCAACCACAACAATTGATGCCACACCTACTAGACAAATACAGACAAAAAAGGGGGGAACCCCCCCCCCCCAAAAAAAGAAAAAAACAACAACAAACAAACAAAAAACAACAACAAAAACAAATAAAAGGGGTGCATCACTATAATTAGGACAGGCAAGTAGGATAGAGCAACAATCTACGCATAAGGTATATGCTCACCTGTGGCGTGCACAGACATTTTGGGGGGCAGGTGCTCAGGAGGGGGGGGGGGCACTTTTTAGCGCACATGGAACACTTAATTATATATATAAAAAAATACACACGCATGTTGAATGAAATTTGACTTTTATTTGTAACATTCTCTAAACGTGAGTTTTCAATGGAAAAAAGTCACACTACCAACAGAACAGACTAAAGCGTACTACTTTAAAGCAGCATCCTCCTTGGTGCCATGTCTTTAAAGATGTTGATGACCTCGCTGTGGTTTACCTCAATGTCTTTTTCAATGGCAAGCAGAAGAAGGTCAGAGAGCCTTTCTTCTCCACACAGGCTTCTTAGTTTAGTTTTGATGATTTTCAGCTTGGAAAATGATCTTTCAACTGAAGCTGTCGTCACTGGTAATGTTGCATATATTTGGATCATTTTGACAAAGGCAGGAAAGATCAGCTGGCCATTGTTTTCCCTCAGTATTGAACATATTTCTTATAGGTTCTTTGAAGTAAAGCTGGAGTGGAAGACCTTTAGTTCTGTCTTAAGCTGCTCCTCATCTTCTCCATAGAAGATGCGGGCGACCGTGCGAGTTCACGTGACAAAGGAAGAGAGATAGGCTGGTCGGGTGTGCGCAAGGAAGTGGCTCATTTCGGGGCACTGTTTCAGTCTTTTTTAATGGCTCAGGTTTTCAAAAGATCATTTCAAAACCGACCTCAGTAAAATCTTAATAATATTCAGGGCAGTCAAACTTTTTTACAGTAGCAGGCTACACACTATCAGGTAGGAGGGTGCACTTATATATAGATATATATATATATACTTCAGACTGAACAGTGGCTCTGTGACTACTGTAACGAACAAACAAATAGCAATAGTGTAGTCGGTGTTGCCAAATTAGGCAGGTTTCCAACCAATTAGGCTTTTGAACACATTGAGCTAGAAAAAAAATAGCTTATGGGCAGATTGTAAAAAAATTCGGAAGCTTTTCATAACATTTGTTGGGCTTTTAGAAAGAATTATTAACAAAATATATCAAAATAGTCATTATTTATTTTTTAAATAAGTTGAATCTGTCGATCTGACATCATCAATGAATAATAGTTATAATGAATAATATTGATTGTTATAATAAAACAAGAAAAGAATAATGGTTAATCAAGTGTTTGGTTAGTGTGAACGCCTAAGAGGGGTTGAGTTCTACTTATCAACTTAAAAATATTTCATGACTGCGTGTAAGAGAAATGTTTAATTGAGCTATACTGAGAGAAATTAAGTTCATATTAAGGTAGATTTACAACTCATGTTGGGAAGCTATAATTTATTTTTTCTGGGTGAAATATCCTGATTGTTAAAGAGATCTTATGTGTATTTGGTTGTCTGATTGTACATTTTGTTTGGAGCCCATATGAGCAAGTTTTTTTTCTTTGCTTCAGCTCAGTTGTGCGCTAATGGCATGTTCTTATGTGTTTAATAGTTCTGTGCTTTTAACATGAGAGAGTTTCAGATTTGGGCTTGTTTTTTCTTTTAAGTTGGGCAGGTTTTATGCTGGTTTGGGTTACTGGAAACTAACAGTGAGATAGGGTAACCTGTAGCTCTGTGTCTTAACTTAAAAGTCCAGCATAAGCTACACGCTAATAAACATGAGCGCTGGTGTCAGGCTGAACACTGACTGAAGTAACAATTCTGACTAGAACAGGTTCTGTAATTACAGCAGCTATGAGAACAAGGATCAGAACAAAGCAGAGTTCCCTTCTACCTGCAAGTAACTCAAGTCTCTTCAGTTTGGCAGTTTTAGTGCTTGGTTCTGCTCCTAGCTTTCCTAGCTAACCCTGCTAGCTGTCTAGCTAACCCTGCTAGCTGTCTAGCTAACCCTGCTAGCTGTCTAGCTAACCCTCCTAGCGTGAATGTTTACTCCAGTTTAGACTTCAGTCCTGACATTTCAAACAGAAATTAATAACGCTCCTTCCAGCTCGCTCTCTGCTTCGTTGTCACTTCTTGTAATTGTTTGGTAATCAGACCAAATTTCCATCCCGCTCTACCGACACCAACGGTGACCACAACCGAACTGCGGCGGCGACTTGTCCCGCCCCTCTTCGGCTGTGATTGGCTAGCATGTTGCCTTCAGTCGTTGATTTGATTGGTTAAATTGTATGATTGACACATCAAAGATAGTACTAAAAGGACAATGGCCACTCCGAGGTAAAAAAAAGAAAGAAAAGAAGACGGCTTCCAGTCCAGGGTCTGCTCCGCGCTCAACCAGAAGGCACAAATATTGCTCCATTATATAATCAGGGAAATGTAGGCGGCAGCAAGAGCTGCTATAGACGGCGATTTGCCGCCGTTGACCGGCTACTTTTGACTGCCCTGAATATTAATAAGTTAAAAAAAAAAAAGTTTCAAAAGGGCATTTTCGTTGATAAAGGGCAAACTTCCTAGTGCTTTAGCACCACCTAGTGTCTATGTATGCACGCCCCTGATGCTCACAATTCCAGGCTAGGTAAGGTTTCCACATATTGTATAAAGGGGTCCCACATTTTATAAAATTTGTGAACAGAGCCATTGTGAGTACTTCTAATCTTTTCTAGCTTCATATAGAGCATGACGTCTTTAAACCATTGACTACTTGTTGGAGGAATTGAATCCTTCCATTTAAAAAGAATGGCACGTCTAGCTAATAAGGAGACAAAAGGCAATGACCCTTTGTAAGTGTACTGGGAGACTGGACCCATCTGAGGATGATGCAATACCCAAAATGGCAATTGTTGGGGAGGGCTCAATATCAAGATTATATGCTTTGGAAATTGTGTCAAAGAAGGAATCCCAGAAAGGCGCCAGTTTAGGACAGGACCATAGCATATGGTAGTTACTAGCGGGGGCCTGTTTGCACCTGTCACAAATGGGGTTTATCGTTGGAAATATTTTTGCAAGTCTAACTTTGGAAAAGTGCAGTCCATGAAGGACCTTAAATTGTATTAAAGCATGTCTGGAACAAATAGAAGATGAGTGGACCCTAAGCAGAGCCATGTCCCATTCTTCATCTGAAAGTGGGACCCCCATATCATTTTCCCATTGTTCCCGAATATGAGATACAGAGGGACTGAGTGTATCCATTATCTGTGAATAAATCATTGACACCCTACCTTTTTTTAACAAATTCACCCTTAACAGAGAGTCTAGACAAGACAAAGGGGGAGGGTTTGGGAAATTGGCAAATTTCTTACGTACAAAATCCCTGACTTGTAAGTAGCGAAAAAAGTGGTCAGCTCATATTTTGCAGACAGTTGTTCAAAACTTGCAAAAGTATTATCAATATATAAATACCTAATGCTATGTATACCTTTCTCATGCCAGGTTTGGAAGCCTTTATCTAATAAGGATGGCCGGAAAAGGTGGTTATTTACTATAGGAGAGTGGGAAGAGATGCTCTGGATACCCAAGCATTTTTTGAATTGTTTCAGAATGTGTAATGACTGAGTTACCATTACATTTCCACTCACATTGTTAACCGTTGGTGGCAGGGATGCACAGAGTAAAGCGGGGAGTGAGTGTGGACTGCTTGTGGCTCGTTCGATTTGAAGCCACGCAGGAGCAGTGCCACTCCAATCTTTCAACCATAAAGAGATAGCATTCAGATTTGCACCCCAATAATATGAACGGAGGTTTGGTAAGGAAAGTCCACCACAGGTTTTTGGTCTCTCCAAAAATTCTTTCCTTATGCGTGCTGATTTATTATTCCAAATAAAAGAAGAGATTGTTTGATTAAATGCCCTAAAAAATGTCAGTGGTATAAAAATAGGTACAGCTTGAAATAAATAAAGATATTTGGGTACTATGTTCATTTTTACAGAGTTTATTCTCCCAATAAGGGATAATGGTAAACTGGACCAGCATTTGATGTCTTTTTTGGTCTGCTCCAGAAGAAGGGCAAAATTTTTCTTTTTCTTTTTTTTTTTTTTTTTTTTTTTTTTTTTTCCCGGCATGAAAACAGGTATTTATTTACTCATTTGTTTATACACTGTGTAAACATCAGGGCGTCATGATTAGTCATTTAGCCATTATAGTCCAGAGTTTAACATTTGGCACCAGGATTGTTTTCATTCCAATTCTGAAAAGTGCTTGAAAAATAACAAAATAAAAATGTTTTTTGTACAAGTATGTATTTTATTAGTGTCATTTATTGCAAAATTGCATATTAAAATGCCCAAACAGGCTATTACACTTTCAGAAATAGAAGGATAAAATATGCGATTAATTTGCGATTAATCTCAAGTTAACTATCAACATTATGCGATTAATTGAAAAAATAAATAAATAAATAAAAAAAAAAAAAAATATATATATATATATATATATATATATATATATATATATATATTTATTTATTTATTTTTTTAATGGATGTGTTTTAGCTTGTAGCAATGTCCAGCACTTTGTTTCAGCTGTTGGCTGTTTTTAAGTGCTTTATAAATAAAAATAGTATGGTATGCCACCGATGTCATTTGGAAAAACAACTGTGGACTAGATTCTCTCTCCTCATCTAATATCAGGCTGCTAAGAACAAGGTAGAAGAAAAATTAGACTGTGGCACACATTTTACTGAAGCTTTAGTAAGCCATATTGATAAAAAAACGGATGTGAATATTTATTTATTTTATATGTTAATGAATTTCATCTAGCTCTGGCACAAAACAGTAGGGAACAAGTGTCCCTCAAAATGTCTGCAATATATTTATCCTTTCAGTCATATATGTTTCTAAAGCAAATAATTTGACTTTCAGTCAATGATTATAAATGGCTTTAACAGTTCAAATAACACTTGCAATGGGAACTTTTAACATTTCATCTATACTCTGGGGGTGTATGCTTCTAGTATAGCCAGCAGAGTTGTTTGATAAGTCAGCCAAGCTACTTATGCAGATGCAAGTATATATATATATATATATATATATATATATATATATATATATATATATATATATACACAGACACAAATAAATTCAGAACAGACAGAATCTTTGCTTCATAATTCCCTAAACTTGTAATCTCTGCCTCCCACAATTTCACAAAAGTAACTATGAAAGACCGATTACTAATATAAATACATTATATTTCCTGTCTTGTAGATACAAAAGGTGAAAAAAATGACAAATATAAGTGAACGCAAACAGTGGCTTTTAAAATCTTAGCCAAACTTTCACTTTATTGATATTGTCATACTCATAAATTTGATTTTAATTGCTGTATTACTTTACATGATAAATACATGTGAAAGAATTTCTAGCGATTTGAGACAGTGGTGTGATAATAATAATAATAATAATAATAAAAACATCAGACCTATAAAAATCACATTATATTATTTTCTTTCTTGCAATTTTTATTTCTCTGGAGGCACCATAGACCTGTCTGTTTAATTAGGAAAAGTTAGACCCACATCGTTTTGGGGCCTTTGTTAAACTCTCTCCATTATACAATTTCTTTTTTTTTTTTTTTTTTTTTTTTTTTTTTTTTAGCTTTATTGTGATTCCTGCAGGGAGAATTTCAAATTATATGGACACTACAATGGGAAAGTAGGAGAGTAAAGGAAGAACAAGAAGAGAAAAAAAAGAGAAAGAAAAGGGTGAAAGAAAGAAGAGATAGAAGGAAGAGAATGATAAAACGTCCTCTGTCTGCTCCATCACCTGGAAAGAGACACAAAAACAACAGCACAACCAACAGACATAAAGCAACAGATACAATCGTGTAACACCTTGATACCATTGCTAAATCATATGTATTATTATTTAAGCTGACATGTGTAATGTGATACCTAAAAAAGAAAGTAAAAGAAAGTAAATAAATAAATTATAGCCTTTCTGTATATAAGTGAACATTTAATACCTGGGACCCAGCACCTGTGGGAGTTTGTGAAAGTGCACTAGTTTAAGTGAAAATTATACAGAAGGAAATATATTGATAGTGATTGTGGAGAACCGAAGACCCACCTTCCCTAAGCACAGAGGCAGGAGTCAGGGGACCCGTAACCCCGGACTCCCAAAGGGGCCACCAAAGCAGTGCGCCCGAGAGGGGCCTTCACAGGAAATCTGCAACCCCCCCCCCCCCGAGGAAAGAGGAGAGACGACCCCGAGGAAATCCCCCAGCCACCGCAATGCCGACGCCCCCAAGAGCCGCGGGGACGAGCCCGTGGGCTCCGCCGGCAGCCGGCCGCGCTGAAGTGGTCCCGGCCATGGGCCCTGGGGGCCAGAGGCCCCAGGGGCGCCCCGCCCCCGCGGCAGGGGCCCCGGCCGCCCCCCGGGGGGCCAGGCCCCGCGAAGCCACCGTCGGGAATGGGCCGGCACCCACCCGGGAACCCGCCCCAAACCCGAGGACCGTCAACGCGCCAGAGGGCCAAGGCGCCCGCCAACGCAGCGGAGGAGGGCAGGACGTGGGGGGATGGGCTCCGCACCTATCGGAGACTTGAGATGATCTTGGGAGAGGGAGCGGACCGGACCCGAACCTGGGGAAAAAAAAAAAAAAAAAAAAAAAAAAACTCATTCACACCATCCCTCCCTTGTGCCCCACTCGCCACACACAGACACACAAAAAAAAAAAAAAAAAAGGACGCTGTACACACATTCACATCCAAAAATCCCAAGTGGGGGGGGGGTCACCACAATTCAACAATACCACTGCCTGTGCCCGACCCCCGGCCCCGCCCCCGGACCAGACGCCCCCCGGAGCAGGCCCCCCAAAGAGGGGGGGCCGACATGACCCGTACGGGCCATCCGACCAGAGCCCCCCCTCACCCACTATATACCTGATAAACCCCCTCCCACCCCGACCTTACCCTAGCCACCCCTGCCCCCCATCCCTTCCTGGGGAGAGCAGAGGCGTCAGCCCCAGATCCGGTAATCCGCTGGCTAGCCGCAGCAGCCCCCCGCCAAGACCCCGGACACAGTGGCCCGCACCTCCTCCAGGCCCCAGACTCCGTGCCGCGATCGGAGATCGGGGGTGTGCAAAAGACCCCCGATCCTCCCTACGCCCGCTCAGATGTTGTGTTGTTGCATGTTGATCTCAGGTGTGTTTAAAACTGGGAGCACCGAAGGGGGTGCACGGCACAGCCCACCCCCCCTCCGGAAGAAAGCTGGTGCCAGCGCCCCCCCTCAAAGCAACTACCCAGAATCCTCAATGTCTAAATGCGAGAGGGGGTGAAGGGAGCCGCCCGGGGCGAGGCTCACACAACATAAGCCCCCCCCCAGACGTCTTCCCCCCACCCCCCCATATCATGGCCTACATGAATGTGTGTTGTGAAAATGTTTGGAGTGAAAGTGTCTAAGATGCATGATAAAAATGGGGAGAGGGATGTCACCAAAAGGTGGCAACCTCCAGTAACGCCCTCTCCCCAAGGACCTACATGTGTGGCGGCGTGATGGAGCAGGCAGAGGGAGGAGTCCGGGGATGGGGAGCAAAGGACTGGGGAGCCAACCCAGGGAGCCAGCTCCCCTACTGACTCCAATAGGCACCCCCGCTCCCCGAAAGCCCCACCCGGAGAAAGGGGCCCCTCCAGCGGCACCACCATAGCCCCGGGGGCCGGGGAGAGGCCGCAGGGCCCGCCAGCCAACCACCCACCAGGACCAACACCTCTACCTCCCCCAGCCCACCCCCCATGCCTACTGTATTTAACCCCCCCCCCCAAAAGAATTTATAATAATAATAATAATAATAATCTATATATAAATAAATAAATTAAAAAATAAGTTAATAAGATGGGGGACCCTGGCCAGCCAGCCCGCACGAGCCATCCCGAACCCCACCCCCCAGGTGAAACCCACACCGCGAGACTACACGGACCAGGACCGGGACATGGGGCCGGACACAAGCCCACCAGAACGTCCACCAAACCCCCCCCCCCCCAACACCACCCGTAGATTTAACCCCTCCCCAACACTAACATTCAAACATCTCACCATACATTCGACACTAGACATCCAAGCTGGGTAAGTCACTACTCCCCCTCCCTCCCCTCCCCCCACTAGCAGAATGCCAACCCAAAGAAGGGGAAGAGCATCTGCCCTGAGATGTTAATGACCATGCCCCCCTACCAGTTCAACAGGCCCCGAGGCCCCCCAGCGCGCCAGAGGCCCCGTGCAGTGGAGGACACCCGGGCGCACGCCGGCCCAGACCCCAAGCGGCACACCCCCCGGAACCGGAACCCCCGAGGCCCCGCCGGGGCCCCCGCCCGAGGGTGGCGCGCCCCAGGGACCCCAGGCCCCCAGACCCACCCAGGACCCACCCAGCGACAGCACAGCTACCAGGTCAGTAACCCACGTCCGTCACCGCGTAGCTCCCCAAGGGCGCCGCAAGCGGCGCTGTGGGCCACCCGTAGGCCTCCCAAGCTCCTCCCAGATGGGGGCAACAGACCCTGGAGTCAGACCCACCAAGCGCCCCACTCCAAGTGCCCCCAGGGCAAAATTTTTCTTAAATAAATGATGGTAGGACTTAGTAACTTCTACTCCAAGATATGTAAAAGAGTTACCTGAGAGCTTAAATGGTAGGTTGGGATATTTTTCGGCAGTTTTATTAATGGGAAAGTACTCGCTTTTGTTATAATTAATTTTGTACCCTGATATTTTTCCAAAGTTCTCCAGGACAGTTAGAGCTTCAGGTATGTTCGCGATAGGATTGGTGGTATATAATAATAAATCGTCTGCATAGAGTGAGACTGTGTGTGTTAGGCTACCACGCACAATACCTTGAATGCGACTATTGCTTCTTAGAGCTATTGAAAGCGGCTCTATAGCTAGAACAAAAAGTAGTGGACTTAGTGGATCTCCTTGTTTGGTCCCCCTGTGTAAAGAAAAGTAATCAGAGGAGACTGAGTTGGTATAAACTGATGAAATTGGGTCAGTGTATATCAACTTAATTAGTTTAATGAACTTACGGCCAAATCCAAATCTAGACAATGCATGGAAAAGATAGTCCCATTCGACCCTATCGAATGCCTTTTCGGCATCAAGTGATATTACAGCTTCTGGAGATTTACTAGGTTTAGTATATATAATGTTAAACAGGCGCCTCAAATTAAAATAGGACTGCCTGTCCTGGATGAATCCAGTCTGGTCTTCTGAAATTAAATAAGGAAGGGCTGACTCAATGCTGCTTTCTGACGAAGCTGACTGGCCAGTAATTTGGAAGGTTTATCGCCCTCTTCGTAGAAGATAGAGCGGGATTTAAAGATTAACCTTTCTGCCTCAGTAGTTGACAAAAGATCAGCTTCAGTTTGCAAGCCTATTCTCGCCTTGACCAGATCTGGAGTTGGAGAAGCCGAAATGCGGCTATCCAGAGTCTTAATTCTAGAGGACAGATCTGCAAAGTTATTTTGGTGAATTTTCCTTGTGTAAGCATTATGAGCAATGATCTGCCCTCTAAGATATACCTTAAGTGCTTCCCATAATGTTGAAGCTGAGACGTCATCAGTAACATTTGTATCTAAGTAGATATCTATTTGTTCTTCAACAAACAAAACAAAGTCAGAGTCAGGAAGCAGAAGTGGATCAAGCCGCCATGACCGTCTTAGCCTTTGAGATGGGAGTTTTATAGTCATGCTAACAGGGGCATGATCAGAGATCATAATTGGATTATATTTACATTCAGAAATAGCATTCAGCAGAAAAGGATCCACTAGAAAAAAATCTATTTTTGAAAATGATTTGTGTACATTAGAAAAAAAAGAATACTCTCTCTTGGTGGGATTTTTAATTCTCCATGGGTCTATCAATTTATGCATCTCCATGAAAGATTGTACTACTTGTGCTGACTTATTTGGCCTTGACACAGAATGAGATGAACGATCCCAAACCGGGTCCATTACCAGATTGTAATCACCAGATAAAATAAGAAGATGACTGTCTAGATTAGGAATAGAACTGAACATTCTCTTAAAAAAACAGTCATCATCAAAGTTGGGGGCATAAATGTTAACTAATATGACTGGTAGCTGAAACAGCTTACCCACGACCATTATATATCTACCATTTGGATCAGAGACTGTATTAGTTGCATGAAATTGAATATTTTTATGAATAAGTATGGCTGCACCTCTACTTTTACTATCAAATTTCGAGTGAAACATCTGTCCCACCCAATCCTTATGAATCCTATTATGATCTCTATTACGAAGGTGGGTTTCCTGCAACATGGCAATGCCTACACCAAGATGTTGTAGGTGTAAGAGAACTTTTTTTCTTTTAACAATATGATTAAGACCCTTCACATTCCAACTCAGAATATTCACATCCCTGTTACCTGGGGTTGCACTGAAATTATTTTGTGCCATTGATGCTCCTCATTTCAGATGTTTCAATATCTATCCTAATTGAATGATAAAATGTAATAATGGATGCACAGAAAAAATAAAAAACATACACATCACACACGCAGTCACATTTAACATATACTGAACAAAACCCCAGTGCCATAAAGTGGCAACCCCCCCTTAAACAATTTCCGCAAACTCTCATTTGCATTCTTCCTGCTGTTAGCAAGAATTTCTAACATTGTGAACCACGAAAATGCCATTTAGTTACACAGCTAACGATAATGGGAAAAACCAAC
The DNA here is from genome assembly GCA_037039145.1 of Fundulus diaphanus. Lineage (NCBI taxonomy): Eukaryota > Metazoa > Chordata > Actinopteri > Cyprinodontiformes > Fundulidae > Fundulus > Fundulus diaphanus. Next base: position 59,033,179 of record CM073127.1, read on the forward strand.
GATCGTCCATCATATAAGTCCTTAGACTTTAAGTAGTAGCATTGATGGTCGTGAGCAATGGAACATAAAGTAGAACATATGTATTTTCTCGTAATGGTGCAACTAGAAGTAACCTATTCTGCGTTCGACCCGTCACCTTGGTCCTCATCCGGAGCCGCGGGTAGAGAAGATTGGCTGCCGATGTTGTGGCTGATGTATGCGTGTGCTTCCTCGGGATCGGTGAACTTCATGCGCTTTTTGTCATGGCTGAACTGTAGTGTGGCAGGGTAGTACATGGCGAACTTTACCTGTGCTGCGTGGAGCAGCTGCTTGGATTCGGAGAAGGCAGCGCGGCGCTTATTAATGTCTGGGCTGAAATCGGGGAAGATGTGAATTCTTGTTCTATTGTAGGTAAGTGTACCTTTCTCGCGCGCCAGGCGCAGGATCCGCTCCTTGGTCTGGAAGTGATGTAGGTTTACGATCAGTGGTCTTGGTCTGTTGCCCTCTCCGAGCTTAGGGGCCAAGCTTCTGTGAGCTCTATCCACGTATGGTGGTGTTTGAAAGTTGTCTTCCCCAAACAATTCCAGAAGTAGCTTAGCAATGAACTCCGTTGGCTTGGCTCCCTCTGTATTTTCTGGTATCCCCACTATTCGAATGTTCTGCCTTCTTGTGTAATTTTCCAAGTATGTTACCTTGTCCCTCAGCTCACGACTCTCTTTAGCTAGGGAGGCTTGTGACAGTTCCACACAATTCAGTCTTTTGTCAAGATCATTAAGTCCATCCTCCACACTGGCCAAAAGCATTGAGCGTTGTATTCAGAGAGGCTATAGATGTCCGGTTTTCCTCTCGAAACGAGTCGATTGAAGCTTGTATTGCGTTAACTGCTTTTGCTAGCCATGGTGTTGGCAGCGGTTCTTGAAGTCGACCTAACTTCTCTTGGCTCTTTAGGGGTCTTATGCGACATCGTAGAAACACCATAAACGACGTAGTGCGCAAGATATCAAAGTCTGGCTATCAGTAAGGTTCACAATATATGAATATAAAAAGATTTTGCAGGAGCTCCCGTAGTCACGTCTACTCCTTAGGCATGCTCAATAGCGCCCCCCTCAACAAGGAATTGTTGATATAAAACATTTATTGCAGAAAAAAAACATGAATCCAGCACAAGTCAAATTGTGAACAGTGTAAAATTGCCCCATGTTGGGCAGGGTGAAAATTTCCTGTCAGCTGGATGAGGGCCACCGCATCGTTGTACAGAGGCACAACGATCTAATTAAAAAAAATAGACATGCATTATCACGGATTTTGGATTGCATTAAATTTCATGGGGCACACGAGCTACCATTCCATGGGTCAGATGAATCTTCCTCGACAATGAATTGTTTTTTTTTTCTGGATCTGGTTAACCAGTTTTCTTTCTTCCATAGTTGGCAGATCATCTAACAAATACATAGGTGGCCAAGTACATTTCTAAAACCAGCCAAAATTAGCTGCTTGATTGCATTTTAGAGGTTTACCAGCAGCAAATTAGGGATGAAATATTAGAAACGCCATTTGTTGTGGTGCAAGCAGACGAAAGCACAGATGTGGCTTGTGTGCGCCACTGTGTGATTGTGCTCAGGTACATCACTGAATGCACCACAGTGGAGAGATTCCTGGGCTTTTTCCTGCTAGAAGACAGGTCTGCAGAGAGATTTGAAAGGCTTCTGAAAGAAAAGCTCCAGCCATTTAAGCTTGAAAATAAACTAATTGCCCAGACCTATGATGGAGCTGTGGCGATGAGCGGCACATCCTCTGGTTTGCAGGCTAGGTTTTCGGGAAGCCTTTCCTCATGCACACTTTGTCCACTGTTATGCCCATCAGCTAAACCTGATCATCCAACAGGCATGCTCATCGGTATTTTTTGCAAATCTTTCCCAAGTCCACTAAAAGAACCACTGTCCTGAATGAGGTGTGCAGGTGGAGAATTCCAGCATCGGGCCAAACACGGTGGGAACTTCAATAGCCACACGGTGCACACTGTATTTGAACAGGAAGAAAACCTGAAAGCATGCTTTGAAAACATCTATAAAGATCAGTCTTGGGACAGCGTGTCAATCGAACAAGCTCATGGTTTGTACACACTGCTCCAGAACAAAACATTTATTTTCTTTTTGTCATTTTTTCACTGCGCCTTTATGCATGCAGACATTCTCCACAACAACCTCCAAAAACGTGCCATGGATCCAACAAAAACAAAACAGGCCTTGGAGAATTTTACCCGGTCCAAAAAATTATGTGAATGAATCGCTGACCATGACCTCCGATGCAAGGCCCGGCATTTAATTTCATTTGAACTTATTAACCCCAGTCTGTTCTCGGATTTTAACACCTGTTTCCCGCAGAAGCAATTGGACGCCGCATGTGGACATTTCCCAATGATCTGCAAAGGAAAACTGAAAAGTGAACTGATGGTGATGTACAGCAGTACGGAGTTTGAAGGAATAACTTCTGCCCTATCACTGTTGAGGATGCTGACAGAGAACGATTTTCAGAGCACTTTCTCTGAGACCTTTAAGTTTACACAAATAGCCATGGCAACCCCGATGACATCAGCAGACCCGGAAAGGTGTTTCAGTACGCTGAAGAGGATCAAGATGTTTCTCCGGAGCAACATGGGACAACAAAGGCTGAACGCACTGGTCACACTATCAATTGAGCAGGAATTCATCCAGAGATCCTGATCTTTAATGAAGAGGTTATTAACCTTTTTGCGTCCCAGAAAAGTCATCGGAGAGAGCTTTGTCATTAAATATGGTAGGTCTCATTTAAAAATGTTGTACGTCTTGTTTAATTTAATTTAATTTTATTAGTGTGATTGTGTCAAGAAGTGTGGTGCAGTGTTAGGTAAAGCTGTTTGACTGAGAAAATGATCTGAAATAATTACAGTTGAAACCCTTACTGCAGACGATTTAAGTTGGACAACTGACTGAGGCTCTGTGTAAGTTTGGCTTTTTTGGTATGTTTTGGTGGCTTTTTAGCAGTTGTCTTTGAGCTGAAACAGGACATGTCCACTTAAAGCAGATTTTCTTTATTTGACATTGCATGCTTCTGTTGTTGGAATCCAGTCTGCAGCATTTTATTATATATAATTATCTGTTAGCCCACCCTACATTTATCACCTCCAGCCGCCACTGGTGTTAACCATGGTGGTATGACTCTAGGCCTCCTTCGGTCCTGACCCCATCTATGTATCCATGTTTGTTTTTTATTTTTAATGTATGTTTTTTACAGTTTTTTATATTACTGAAAATGTGAACAACCCCTAAGTAGGGGGAGTGGTGGTCTAGTGGTTAGAGCATTGCGCTTGGGTCCCAGAGGTTCTCAGTTCAACTCCCACAGACAGCCACTCTGGGTCCCTGAGCAAGACCCTTAACCCCAGACTGCTACCCGGCCACCGTACAGTAGCAGCTCACTGCTCCCCAAGGGGATGGGTTAAATGCAGAAGTGAATTTCTCCATTGTGAGATCAATAAAGTTCAATTATTAAGTAGGCTATCCTGTGGCTGTTGACTTCCCCATATGTGGAAGATAGTTTTGTAACCAAATTTTATTTATTTACAGCACTTTTAAAAACAACTGCTGTTGACTAAAATGCTGCAAACAAAAATGACAAATTACAACAATAAGTCAAAGTTATAAACAATTAAAACCTGGCTGGATTTAGCTTTCTATAAAGTACCTGAAACTTCATGCGGATTCTAGGAAGCTCACTCCCAGATTTATCGGCCCGTAAGAGTTTGTCGCCAGGATCAACCCTGTCACCTTCTGTCTACCCCTTCCATCTTCTTTGAGGGTACATCCAGTTTTTCACGAGTTTCAGCTCAAGTGTCACATTACATCTCAACTGGTGCCACCATCTGCCGCAACCCATGTAGAAAGCTCCATGTAGAAAAAGCAGAGTGGGGTTCAAACCCAGGACCTTTTTGCTACAGTGCAACAGCGCTACCCAATGAGCTGCTGTGCAGCCCTGTTTTGAGTATGAAAATACAAAAAATTGCAGACAATTTCTTATACTACCTTTGTAATGCCTGTGCAAATTCTTAGTTATCCTGGTCATCACAACAGGAAACAGGCTTAAACCGCACTTTTGTTCAGTTCTTTCTGACAATGTTTCAACACCTTGATCAACCTGTAGTTGGTGCACTGCTGTTTTTAAAGGCCATGGAGGCCCATCCTCCTAGGTGCATTCTAGGTCAGATGCAAATCAATGACCCACCGTCACTGTCCTGGGTCATTAGAAGCTATTGCTTGGTGTGAGTGGAGTACTTGGTCACCTGAATCATAACGAGACTGCTGATGTAATCTCTTTGGAATGTGATGGAGGGCTGAGTTGTAAACACTGGGGAGTTGGAAGACCAATCCTCCCCCTCTGTTGACCCCCCAAAAATGTTATTATTTGGGTATAAAGTTAGTCACATGTACCTTTAGTTCACCAACATGTGCTGCAGATCCAGGGTCCACTCCTGTGATGTAGATCCCTAGTCCATACTCAGCTCCACCCCTTATCATTAGACCGAGAGAGCGACCATCATCCATGTTCAGCTTGACCTGAGGTGAAGATGTCACATTCAAACTTCTGAATATTGTCAGTGGTTTAACATTTTAATTGACAATCACTGTATGACATGATCTGTGATCAATGACTTGATGCAACCTGCTGGGTTTCCTTAGATAGGAAACTTTTTGACCTGATGATTTGACTGAAATGACTTTGCTAAGTACCTTGAGATGACATGTGTTGTGAATTGGTGCTTTATACATAAAAATCAAATGAATTGAATAAACATATTATATTACAGATGTCTTAAAAATGTCTAATCAGCTGATCCTTGCATCACATAAATTATATTTCTACTGCTTCTTTATCATCACGGAGTCAAAGATAATTGTTTCACCGCTGACCTCTGCCTCAGCTGAGTCATCGAAGGGATGAGTCCATTAGAACCATTCTCCTGTGTTCTTTGGAAACCATATTGTTTTCCTAATGTGTGGCAGCTACAGATGATCCAATTACACATACCTGATACAGCTTAATGTTATTGTGCAAAGAGAAAAAATATCTACCCCAGAATATGTTGGTACACATTTTTCTTTGCCCTCAGCCTGATTATCTCACAGCATCCAACTGTAACGGTTTCTAGTCAGAGTGAAAATTTTACACTGTGAGGGATTTTTAAACTTTCTCTTGTCCAAAAATAGATGTTGGTGTGTTTTTCAGATGAGTCAGTTTGAGTAAATCTGAAGATTTGCACAAACTGGAATCAGTGGCAAAGGCCTGCGGTGCATGACTTTATTGCAGAATGAATCTGCCTTCAAAATGTTGCATCGTCAAAGGTCATCTTTACTGTCCTCAGAGAGTCAGAAAGCAGTCATGGCGTGTTCAGCTGATTGCTGGAAGATAAAAACCAGCATGATTCAAGATAATGAATCATTTAAACGAGATCGTAACTTTGTATTCTGAGACAAATCTAGCATTGCAATTATACATAACTCCAACATCTACTGGAGCTTTAACTAATGAACAACACATTTACATTGGTCTTACCGTCCTCTCCTCCATGCTGTACCCTTGCCTCAGGTTGGCCTCTTGGCTATCAGGAGGAGGAGACACACTCCGACCCTGAGGGTCCACCCAGCTGTACACTTTGTTGGTCATATACCCTCCTGGGATGTGACCCATTGAACACACTGACATGGTCAGCTTCTTGCATCCCTTCAGCACCTGCATCAGACGACAGCAGTCAGTTTCTAGATACTCCAACAGTGCCAATAAGACAGTTGCCATTTATGTCTTCAGTACATTCTTGAAATAAACCAACACTAAACAGAGAACGTGTTGCTTGAGAGATGAGCCTTTTTACAAAGAAATACTGAATCAGTCTGCTTCTGATTCCTGGATCACAGTAGTGCAAGGAGGAACAAGAGGTATCAGTAATTTTACTGTGAACAGTGAAGTGATTAAATACTATTTTTATTTTGACATATCAGATTTGTTTGTCATAATGAACACAATTTTATGAAGTATTTTATTTATTATTGAAGGGATCCTTAAATGCCATTTATGTTTACTACCAGTGCTTGTATTTCTCTCTCTCTCTGGCTACAGTGAACTAAAAAAACAATCTGTACTCTGTAGAATTATTGTTGAATCTGTTTCCCTTACAGATTTATTCATTTTTTGTTACACCAAAATACTTCAGAACCTCAATCTGAATCTATTACTAATATTGTGCAAAAATAGCCTGGGTAAATTAATCACTCCCAATAACAGAAAATCACCGTGGGGGATTTATTCCAGCTCTTCTTTGTATAATTGTTTCAATTCAGCCCAATTGGAGAGTTTTTGAGCATGAATGGCCTGTTTGAGGTGAAACCACAGCAGCAACAATTTAGCAATTGGCTTTACGTCACTTTAGATAGCAGTTGAAAATTTTCCTGAAACCACACAGGAAAGATGGTGTGTATACCACTAAGCCTGTCTATGCATAACCTATACATACCATAAATATTTTTGAGGCAGTTATCCAACATTTAATGCTAAGAATAATGCAAAATTATGCCTTATTCACATACTAAATACATATATTTAAATATCTTACATGAGTTGTAATAAAAGTGATTTATATGTCTACTTAATTCAGAATACATTAGAATATGTGTTATGATGATGGTCTTTTGTCATAACATATTACAATTCCCTTTTGAAAAAAGAGTTAAGAATTAAACAGATTCTTCATTGAGTACACATTTCTGCATCAACGTTTTTTATTGTTCTGTTGTGATATTTCAATCTTAAATGTTGCGTTTTTAATAGCTTTCAGCAGAAAAACAACTTAATTAACATGGCGCAAAAGCTTTCAATCATCAGTCTTTGTGGAATTAATCTATATAATGCATTTCACTTGGTGAATTGAGTTACTGAAATTAACATTTCAATAATATTTTAATTTATTGAATGTGCTGGAGATAGGCACTCTCCAGCACACACGGGAGAATAATGGTTCTCTCTTTGGTTCACTGGCGTCCCCAAGCCTTAGAAATGGCTTTGTGACCCTTTCCGGACTGATAGATGTTAGTGTCTTTGTTTCTCATCCTGTGTTTCCTATTCAAGATCCTTTAGCCTATTTCATGTTGTCATACAGGTTCTATCTAAGTGATTCATTCACATAAGGCTAGTTTGAATAGACACTTTTTTCTCTTAAGAAATAAAGTCAGAATTTAAAAAGTGCATTTTGTGTTTAGTAAGGTTATCTTTATCCAAGATTACAATGTCTTTAATAACAAGAAACATTTCTGTTTAACAAAAAAGAAAAGAAATTAAGATATATGATTATACAGGACTGTCTCAGAAAATTAGAATATTGTGATAAAGTTCTTTATTTTCTGTAATGCAATTAAAAAACATGAAATGTCATACATTCTGGATTCATTACAAATCAACTGAAATATCGCAAGCCTTTTATTGTTTTAATATCGCTGATTATGGCGTACAGCTGAAGAAAACTCAAAAATCCTATCTCAAAATATTAGAATATTTCCTCAGACCAAGTAAAAAAAAAATTATAACAGCAAAACAAAATCAAACATTTGAAAATGTCCATTAATGCACTCAGTACTTGGTTGGGAATCCTTTTGCACAGATTACTGCATCAATGCGGCGTGGCATGGAGGCAATCAGCCTGTGGCATTGCTGAGGTGTTATGGATGCCCAGGATGCTTCAATAGCGGCCTTTAGCTCATTTGCATTGTTGGGTCTGGTGTCTTTCAGCTTCTTCTTCACAATACCCCACAAATTCTCGATGGGGTTCAGGTCAGGGGAATTGGCAGGCCAATCAAGGACAGTAATGCCATGGTCAGTACACCAGTTACTGGTGGTTTTGGCACTGTGGACAGGTGCCAGATCTTGGTTGTGCATCGTTTCCTGCCACATTTCCCCCTTCCAACACACTTTTTGTGAATGTGCTTTGAAACTGCACTCTGTGAACAGCCTGCTCTTTGAGAAATTTCTTTTTGTGTCTTACCCTCCTGATGGAGGGTGTCAATGATGGTCTTCTGGACAGCAGTCAGATCAGCAGTCTTCCCCATACTTGTGATTTAGTTTACTGAACCAAGCTGAGTGTTTTTCAAGGCTCAGGAAACCCTTGCAGGTGTTTCGGGTTAATTAGACGATTCAAGTGATTAGTTGAATAGCCTACTAGTATACTTTTTCACGATATTCTAATTTTCTGAGACAGTCCTGTATATAGGGGTTTAAAAAAATTATAAGCTCTGTACCTCTAGAATGTTCCTAAAAAGACCGGAGATTTGTTCGTTCACAAGATTTTTAAAGAGGACAGAACTTTAATCAAATCGAAATCAGTAATTTATACTTAGAATTAATAAAGAAAGCTCAGTGTTTCAAACCATTTTTTATTGCATGTGTGTGATCAGTGTGAAGGTGGGACAGATATGATCAACAATCATCTAGTAAGAACCTGTGGTACTACATCTAAGCAGTAGTGTCCTTGACACCAGTCCTTGGCAGCTGAGACTGTTTTAAATGAGTCTCTGATTCACTACATGAATGAACACTCAATCAGCTACGCCATAGGCAGGGACACATGCTTAATTATGGATAAAAATGTAAAAAAAAATCTAATTATTTTATTTTCAATTTACTGTTATTTGAGAAAAACTTATTTGTTGAGTTTAAAAACAAGTGCCATTTATTGCTGTGAAAGAACAAAACAAGAGAAAATTTGAGAAGCAGAATGCACCAAAATACTTTTGATTTAATATTCCAATCATTTTATAGCTTATCATAAATAAACTATAATAAATAATAAGACAATTTTGTGTGGTCATTTGGAGCCAGATTGACTCTGAAACAAAACTTTGATTACTTACATAGCACTGTCTTGAAGCAGGAATTATGTAATTCTAATTCCTATTATCATACAGTCACACTAAAAGTGGCAGTATAGTGACCGCTGTAGTTCATGCTAAGTGTATAAAGTAAAATACAAATTGTTTAATAAAGATTCCTGCCATAGTATTTTATGTCAGTGTTAAAGAAACAAGAGATGCTTTACATGTCATGAATCAACAACAAAACCATATTTCCACATGCATTTCCATTTGTTCCAATATATTCAACTGCTAAGATGTTCATACAGCAGACCTTTCAGCACATTATGATGAAGTTTTGCTGCATTAAGGTAGTGTTCAGAATGCAAAACAAACTCAAAATCCCTATAATTTGTTTGGTGTATTACACAAAACCTACAGGTCAACAGCAGTGATTCAAGCCACAAAACCAAACATTAATCATCAGTGATGAGCTTTTTAAAGTAGCTTGCTTGCAGCTTGTCTAAATGGCTTCTTTTTATCTGAAACAATTATAGCACAACTACATGTATACATTACTCAAAAAATGTAAACAAATACTTTGAAAACACTTTGGATCTCAAGAGGAAAAAGATCTTGCTATTAACCATCTCATCTGAAATGGGTAATATGCTAGGAACAAAAGGATGCTACATCGTTTGATTAAACTGAAAATGATTATCCCCCAGAGGGGGTCACAGAGAGATTGAAACTGAGAAGCTGATGTGACAGTTTAGTAACCTGACTCTAGCCAGATGTATGTCGCTCCGCCTAGCTTCACTCACATCCATCTGGGGCCTCTCCATAGGAATTGCCTTTTTTGAAGGCTGGGCCTTATAAAAAATCCTTGCATATGATTGGATAAGCCACTTGTCTGTCATCTTTATTAACGTGCTATTTCAACCACTCACACCGAAGCTAACCTGTGACTCTGTGAGAGCGACGCTGTGAGAGCGACGCAGGTTTTTTTGTTTTTTTTAAATGTGTTTGCGGCTCTAGTGGCACGCGTTTCATTGACAGTGAGCTGAAAGGAAGAGGGTGGAAGACAGGCGGCAAAGCGCCACGGGTCGGAGTGGATTCCGGGCCGACCGCGTCGAGGACTAAAGGCCTCCTAACATGGTTTGCGCTAACCGCTCCGCCACGGCCGCGTCCGCGGCGGAACATAACTTGCCAAATCCGGTCGGGAAAAGGGCGAAAACATGGTTTCCACCAACAAAAGCCTTCAGAGCCGTTCTCTGATGTTCTTTTAATGAAACAATATTAGGTAGATTAGACAACACGGAAGAAATAGCAGCATCAATGTTAACGCTTGCTTCCTCGACGAGCCGCCATTGTCTGAATCAAAACAGTCTCACGTCACGGTCGCTTCTCCACTACGTCACATCCATGAAACTCCAGCCCTGCGTCCTGATTGGCTAAACAATAAAATTGGTTGGAGAAATTACTCTCTATGGGAGAGGTCCCAGATGGATGTGAGTGAAGCTAGGCGGAGCGACATTCATCTGGCTAGGGTCAGGTTAACAGTTTAGTCCAATTTGCTGAAATGTCATTGCAGCAACTCAGTAGTTTGTATTGCCCCTTAAGTGCTTCTATGTATGGCTAACAACAGTGGAACATGTTCCTTATGATAGTGTTTGATGGATGGTGTCCAGAGGTATTTCCCCTCAGATCCTGACCAGGGCATCACTGAACTCCTGGACAGTCTGAGGTGCAACCTGGTGGATCAGGTGGATCTAAACATGATGTCCCAGAGATCTTCTATTGCAGGGGTCACTAATTAAAAATCAGCGGGGTCCGAATAAAGAAAATCAACAACCAGTAAAGGTCCGGACACATTTTTTATTACAATCCGTTACTTTAAACAGTATTTAACACTGAAATAAAATGTTTATGCATCCACCTTATACATTGACTTTTTAAACAAAAAATAACATAAAAATAGAACGTTTTTCTATTTTAAAATCCAAATGCTTTTTGAAATAGAGAACCACAATCTTTCACAGTTTGGTATATAGACAATTTCTTGACTTTCACATCTTTTATAAAACAACTGAACTTTTTTTAATTTCATTTTTATGGCTTAATGATAGAAGTGAGCTTTAGGCTGCCCTGCAAGGATTTTACACCTGGGTTTTATTGGCAACAAAGCCAACCTCAAGCACATATTGAGGTGCTCATTCGTTCTGCGCCTTTAAATCAGCTATTTTCCCCGTATGTATGAGCAAGTGGATATGTTTGGGAACGCTCCGGAGGGCTTTGCCATATTAACAAGTGAAGTTAGCACAGGGGTTGAAGCAAAAATAATGTTTGACTGAGAACATTTTCTCGCAAGCCCATATATTCCCGGGCCGTGGACATCATGCCGCATTAGTTGGCTCACTTGCTTAGTGTGCAAAGTCAACTAAATCTGATACTTTTAAAATATCAATTGAAAATTCCTGTATCTCTGCCACCTTTCAGCTTTAGACCCTTTGCGTCATCCTGGACAGCCTCTCCATCACTTTCCACATCCACATCATCATCTGGGTTACTTTCATCTCTGCAGCATCAAGTTCTTCCTTCACACTGTTGACAAACTGGTCCACAGTCCACTTTATAATCCCAGCTCCCTTTCCTCCCTGTCCTCCAGAAACCCTCCATAAACTGCAGCTAGTACAAAGACAGCAGCTTCATCATTACATCATCTACTTCACTCCTGTACATCAACTCCACTGGCTCCCTGTCACATTCAATATAAACCAATATTATGATCATACAAGGCCAACCACAGCCTTGGAAATGCAGGACACATCACCAACACTATCATGACATAATACATTTTAATTTGACACAGATTGCACATGACAATAATCAATCTCTGCTTTGCCCGTTATTGTTCACCAATCAATCATTACAGTTTATAAAAAGGCATGATTTAACTTTTTTGAAGTTTAATAAAATGGTTATATTTTAGCCCAGTGACTGGAGACCTGTCCAGGATGAACCCTGTGTCCGCGCTCCACTTTAACTTCATAAAAAAACTCTCTGAGAATCGCCTTTCTCTGGCCTCACCCAGTTAGAACCCATTCTCCAGTCCATGTTGTAGCTGCAGTTTATCAGTGAGAATGCTATACAGCATTCTCACTTATTGTTTTCCTGTTTTTCTTTATTATTATTATTCCGTACGTTTTTCGACGCCTAACTCGTTCCGCATTTTTCAACCGATTTCAACCATTCTGGTATCAAAACGTTCAGCTCCTTCAGGACATTACTGCTATGCAGTGATGGGCAGTAGCGCCGCTATATGTAGCGAAGCTATTAGTTAAACTACATTTTCCAGTAGCTTGACCGTAGCGTCGCTGCTTTATGAATCAAGTAACTTTCCTGTAGTGACGTTATTTTTTTGATCAAGTAGCGACGTAGCGTCCACAAACGCTACAAAATCCAGGACATAAGAAATGAAACCAGGTTTGCTATTTTAAAAAACAACATGCAGAGTGAACAATCAGAGTTGTTGGTTGGACATGTTCGTGCGCGAGCTTCTACTCTGCCTCTCCTGTCTGTTATGGCAAGCCGATGAGGCCAATTATCGTCCGTACAATAACGCGCAGTTCCAACCCGTATTTTACGCGAGCGCGCGTTTCTTACGTCACCGCGCGTTTCCAGCCAGAACGCGCGGTGACGTAAAAAACGCGCGCTCGCGTAAAATACGTGCGGTGGCGTTAATAACGTTTGGTGGCGTTTTTTGCATATTATATTATCAGGAGGTTGTCTTTTATGTGCTCAGCCACTAGATTTAAAGGTGTTTTACCCAATAAGAACCCTGCAGCACCAGACACAACTAGGAGGTCCCTGATCGTTGGGGAAAGGCAGAAAGAAGATGCACCTTCCTTTCTGATCCTGTCTAAATCCTGCTTAGTTCAATAATAAAGTCTGATATTACACAAAACTCACTCTGCTTGTTCTCCCTACTTATGCCCTTGGTGCAGAAGAAAAATGAAATCTTTAACAGAAATGTTATTATTAATTCTGAAAATATCATGTGAATATAAATACAAAGCATACAGAAAATGCAGCTTTATTAAGTGACCTGGTTTATTTTATTTAGCTTTTAATTTCTTTTCAACATTTAGTAATGTCTACACTGTGTTAGGTCATTGGCTGATCTTTAATAAATGTTTTAACCAGTGTATCAGACTCATTTTGAATTGATCTGACATTAGGTTGGTACAACGTTAAGTAGCTTCTGATGTAGTTAAGCTACTTTTAACACATTTGTGTAACTTAGCTTGCTATATTTCTATAGGTGGTAGCTTTTGTGTAGTGAAGCTTAATTTATTGTTGAGTAGCTGATAGCTTAGCTCACTACACTGGACAAGTAGCTTGCCCAACACTGCTGCTATGACTTTTGGTAATTATAACATTTATAATATTTAAAATATTAAACTTTTTGTGAGTTTTTTCTCTCATTGAAAATGAATGGAGAATCCTTCAAATTCTTCAAAATTTTCAGCTTTTTGACAGCTTACTGCTTCAGCCTACTTTCAGCTAGAAACGCCATTCAACTTTTAAAATGTTCAAATAACCTTCAGCTATCTTCAGCTACTTCAGCTTTTTCATATCTTTTACCATTTTCATATAGTACCTCCTTAAAATAATTTTGGCTTTTCAAGAAATTCAGCAAATAACATGCGTTGCTATGGTCGTCAAGTGGCAGTTGGTAGAGTGCGCACTCTAGAAATTCAACAAATTCTTCATCTCCAAACAACTTCTTCTCACTCGCTCAATTTTCAACCTATCCACATAAATTATACATCGAAACGTAGGCATTTTTGTCTGGATTCTGGAAATGTAACCATCATTGGTGTGGGATTTATAGATTTTTCGCAAATCACCTCAGAGCGACACTAACCTCAAACCTTCCCCATTCATTTCCTATGGAGCGGTTTTCAAAAATGACACCTGAAAATCTAAAACATCACATGTTTTCGCATCGTCGCTACTCTTAAACCGTTTGATGTACAGGTATGAGACTTTCACACATTCATGTCCAGACCCTTCTGGCGCTCATATAAAAGGAATTTTGTTGATAAATGTTACGGTTTTGCCGCAGGAACAATTTGTTCGGGAGTAGCGTTTTGGAAAAATGCTTAAACAGGATCAAACTTCCATCCCGCCAAATGAGGCACTTTTCTACATCGTCGCTACTCCTAAACTGTTTGATGTACAGGCATGAGACTTTCACACATAAAGTTCCAGACCCTTCTGACACTCATAAAAAAAGAATTTTGTCGATAGCTGTTACGGTTTTGCCGCAGGTACAATTTGTTCGGGAGCAGCGAATGTGCAACATCCCGAAAACGCTTTGGAGCTTCATTCTTCCACATCATCCACTTTTTTACATCGTCGCTGTGCCTACACCGATTTTTGTACAAACATAAAAATGAGCTCCATAGTCCTCAAACGCCTGCTGATACTCACAGTGAAAGAATTATTTTGATATCTCTTATACTTTTTCAGCTACAGCGATTTGTTCGGGAACCTTTTTAGAGGATTTCTGAAATTCGCTAAAAATTCCCTTTATTTCATAATTTTTTACGCCTTTATTAAACTTTTTCCAGCAAAATCCGATAGCTTATCTTCTTCCCCTATCCGTTACGAAATAAACGCAGAAAAAATTACGTCTCTACCATTTACGGATCAGGAGATATGGAGCGTTGTTCGAGGCAAAGTTCTCCATTATAACCCAATAGGCAGACTGACGCAAAGTGTCTGCTCTTCAGTAGACTGGCCCGCTGCAGGTGTGTGAGTGAGTTTCCATGATGACGGAACTCTGTGAGCCAGAGGACGAGGCTCCATTGAGATAGAATGGCAACTTTCGACACTCACTGCAGTTGCTGTGATTAATGTAGGAATCTGAAATTCGCACAGTCACTTCCTCTTGACATTTTAAAATTTTCAAGTGACTTTCAGCCATGTGTCACTTTTCTGGCCCATTTTGGATTTCACATGCTTTCCTATTGGGCCTTTGCTTCCAACAGGACCTGGCATGATGCCCAGAGACGACCCAATTGGCCAATACAGCACCACCCACCTGTGGGAAATGGCGCTACACACCACTTTGGTCAAATGTTGAGTTCTGGGCCCAGATAGGGTGAGGCTGAGTTGCTAAAGGAGGCCAATCTGACTCATGACCTTTGGTGACCTTTGGTGACATTAAGTATTGGCACCCTTTTTTAGGCACTTCCCAGTACAGGATTTGGACCAAACTGACAGAGTACACTCACCTGGTGATACTGAACACAACCCTGTTAGCGGCTAACTGTTAGCATGTTGCTAACAGGAAGTAGCTTTAGGAAGGTCTCACCAACTTCTGCTTCACAGAGTCTGTTCTTACTCTAGAGAGAAAGCTCCACAAGAAATTTGGGCTACGTCGCATAAAGCATCTCCAAGCTATGAGGTGTCAAACATCCAATGCTTTTCAATGGGGGATCAAACCCCTTATGGTCCCAATACTGCATGCCCATATATGGCGCTACAGTATAGCTCAGATGGAAATTGCAGAAAGAAAGCCTCAAAAAAGCCTCCAAATGGCCATTTTCAACGCTGTACTGTATCGTCATGCTTTCACCTACGAACACCGTTTAACTTTCAGTTTGTAGACATATCTGTGAACTACTCAGAAGTGAAAACGGGATGGGGATATCTTTTATCATCTCTTCACAGTTACTCCTCAAAGCTCATGTCCAAAAATCAGCAAAATCATCGTTTATAATGAAAGTCAATGACGGAATTCTCAGACTCAGAGTGGCCCACTCTAGCGTTTTCAAAGATTTCAAAACTCCGAACAACTTCCGCCTACTCGCTCAATTTTCACTCTACGTAGACAAATTATACATCAAAACGTAGGTATTTTTGTCTGGATTCAGGAAATGTAACCCTCATTGGTGTAGCATTTATAGATTTTTCGCAAATCACCTCAGAGCGACACAAACCCGAAATCCTCCCCATTCATTTCCTATGGAGCGGTTTTGAAAAATGACGTCTGAAAATCCAAAACATCACATGTTTTCGCATCGTCGCTACTCCTAAACCGTTTCATGTATAAGCATGAGACTTTCACACATGCATGTCCCGACCCATCTGGCACTCAGAAAAAAGGAATTGTTTGGATAACTGTTACGGTTTTGCCGCAGGAACAATTTGTTCGGGAGTAGCGAATGTGCAAATTCCTCAAAACGCTTTTGAGCTGCATTTTCCCACATCATCCACTTTTTTACATCGTCGCTGTGCCTACACCGATTTTTGTACAAACATGAAAATGAGTACCATAGTCCTCAAAAGCCTGCTGATACTCATAGTGAAAGAATTATTTTGATATCTCTTATACTTTTTCAGCTACAGCAATTTGTTCGGGACCGTTCGGGACAAAGTTCTCCATTATAATCCAATGGGACTTATTGTGAGCAAAGTGTCTGCACTTCGGTAGACTGGCCTGCAGCAGAGGTGTGAGTGAGTTTCCATGACGACGGAACTCTGAGGGCCAGAGGGAGAAGCTCCATTGGGATACAATGGCAGCTTTCGGCGCCCGCTGCAGCGGCTGTGATTAATGTAGGAATCTGAAATTCAAAGTTCAGGCTTTGCATGCAAGAGGTCATGGGATCGAATCCTGTTGTGGGAGATTTAGAGTTTTGGATTATAATCCCTACAGTGTGTATAACAAAACGTGTGCTGATCCCATGAAGTATTTTTTGTACCACCAGCCATTTTGAGTTACCATGGCAACGTTATAAACAACGTATTTTATCCCTATTTGAGGCACATCCCAGTACAGGATTTGGACCAAACTGACAGAGTACAATCACCCGGTGATACTGAACACAACCATGCTAGCGGCTAACGGTTAGCATGTTACTAACCAGAAGTAGCTTTAGGAAGGTCCTACCAACTTCTGCTTAGCCGGGGTTGTTCTGCCTTTACAGACAAATAGAGGGCTACAGCTGTGAGGGAGTCTCCATGACAACGCTGCTAGCCAGAGGCTTCTAGGAGGTCCGTTGACTTAACATGGCACATTTCGACGGCCACTGCGGGTGCTGTGAAGACCGTAGGAAGCTGAAATTCGCAGTGTTACTTGCCGTTAGTATTTTTGACGATACCACGAGGCAGGCGCCTTGCTAAATTTCTTCACAAAATTTCTAGTTGTTCTTAATCTTCAAATTCTTCAAATTTTTTAAATTTTTCAAATTTTTCAAATTCCTTCAACTTTTTTGAAAATTTTCAAATTTTTCAAAATTCTTCAAATTCCTTCAAATATTTCAAACTCTCCAAATTTCTTAACATTTTTAAAATTCTTCAAATTTCTTCAAATATTTCAAATTCTTCAAATTTCTTTAAATTTTTTAAATTATTCAAATTTCTTCAAATATTTCAAATTATTCAAATTTCTTCAAATTTTTAAAATTCTTCAAATTTTTCAAATTCCTTCAAATTCTTCTATTTCTTCAAATTCTTCAAATTCTTATTTTTTTCAAATTCTTCAATTCTGATTTCAATGTTTTCTGCATCTTTTGCTCAATCATTCTGCAGATTAGCATTCTCACTGCTGTTTCGCAGGAACAGCCTTTTCTAGTTATTATCAGTGAGAATGCTATACAGCATTCTCACTTATTGTTTTCCTGTTTTTCTTTATTATCAGTGAGAATGCTATACAGCATTCTCACTTATTGTTTTCCTGTTTTTCTTTATTATCAGTGAGAATGCTATACAGCATTCTCACTTATTGTTTTCCTGTTTTTCTTTATTATTATCAGTGAGAATGCTATACAGCATTCTCACTTATTGTTTTCCTGTTTTTCTTTATTATCAGTGAGAATGCTATACAGCATTCTCACTTATTGTTTTCCTGTTTTTCTTTATCAGTGAGAATGCTATACAGCATTCTCACTTATTGTTTTCCTGTTTTTCTTTATTATTATTATTATTATCAGTGAGAATGCTATACAGCATTCTCACTTATTGTTTTCCTGTTTTTCTTTATCAGTGAGAATGCTATACAGCATTCTCACTTATTGTTTTCCTGTTTTTCTTTATTATTATTATTATCAGTGAGAATGCTATACAGCATTCTCACTTATTGTTTTCCTGTTTTTCTTTATTATTATTATTATTATTATTATTATTATTATTATTATTATTCCGTCGGCGTGTAACTACTCCTACATACTTCAACCGATTTCAACAATTTTGGTGTCAAAACGTTCAGCTCCTTCCCGACATTCCTGCTATATCTCATCATTATTCTAACTTTAATACTTTTTAAAATATTTGTACTTTTTGTGCGTACTTTTCTCCCATTGAAATGAATGCAAATTCCTTCAAATTCTTCAAATTTTTCATAATTCTTCAAATTCCTTCAAATTCTTGTAATCATTCTTATTGTTCAAATTGTTCAAATGGTTCAAATGGTTCAAATCTATCAGATTTTTCAAATTTTTTCAAATTTTTCAAATTTTTTCAAATTTTTCAAATACTTCAAATTCTTCAAATTTTTCAAATTCTTCAAATTTTTCAAATTCCTTCCAATTCTTCTGATACAACTGATATTAATACTACTACTACTACAACAGATACTACTCCTCCTCCTACTACTACTACTACAACTGATACTACTACTACTCCTACTACTACTACTACTACTACAACTGATACTACTACTACTGATACTACTACTACTACTACTGATACTACTACCACTACTACTACTACTAATGATACTACTGCTGCTACTGCTACTACTACTGATGCTACTGCTGATACTACTACTATTACTACTACTACTACTCCTACTAGTACTACTGATACTACTACTAGTACTACTACTACTACTACTACAAATTCCTTCAAATTCTTCAAATTCCTTCAAATTCTTTAAAAACTGATACTACTACTACTACTGATACTACTCCTACTACTACTGATACTTCTACTACTACTACTGATACTACTACTACTACTGATACTACTACTACTACTACTACTACTACTACTACTACTACTAATGATACTACTGCTGCTACTGCTACTACTACTGATGCTACTGCTGATACTACAACAACTACTACTGATACTACTACTATTACTACTACTACTACTCATACTACTAGTACTACTGATATTACTACTACTACTACTACTACAAATTCCTTCAAATTCTTCAAATTCTTTAAAAACTGATACTACTACTACTACTGATACTACTCCTACTACTACTGATACTACTCCTACTACTACTGATACTACTACTACTACTACTACTACTACTGATACTACTACTACTACTACTACTACTAATGATACTATTGCTGCTACTGCTACCACTACTGCTACTACAACTACTACTGCTACTACTACTATTACTACTACTAATAAAACTACTACTACTACTAGTACTACTGATACTACTACTAATACTACTACTACTACAAATTCCTTCAAATTCTTTAAAAACTGATACTACTACTACTACTGATACTACTACTACTGATACTACTACTGTTACTACTACTAATACAACTACTACTACTACTAGTATTACTGATACTACTACTACTACTACTACTACTACTACTACAAGTTCCTTCAAATTCCTTCAAATTCTTTAAAAACTGATACTACTACTACTACTGATACTACTACTACTACTACTACTACTGATACTACTACTATTACTACTAATAATACAACTACTACTACTACTAGTACTACTGATACTACTACTACTACAAATTCCTTCGAATTCTTCAAATTCCTTCAAATTCTTTAAAAACTGATACTACTACTACTACTGATACTACTACAACTACTACTGATACTACTACTATTACTACTAATAATACAACTATTACTACTACTAGTACTACCGATACTACTACTACTACTACTACAAATTCCTTCAAATTCTTCAAATTCCTTCAAATTCCTTCAAATTCTTTAAAAACTAATACTACTACTATTGATACTACTACTACTACTACTACTGCTACTACTGCTACTACTGATACTACTACTACTGCTACTACTACTGATACTACTACTACTACTACTGATAGTACTTCTACTACTACTACTACTACTACTACAAATTACTTCAAATTTTTCAAATTCTTCAAATTTTTCAAATTCTTCAATGTTTTTCAGCTATTTTTTCTCTTCTGCATGGATCTTCTGCACCTTCTCCTCAAATCATTCTGCAAATTAGCATTCTCACTCGCTGTTGCGTAGGAACAGCTTTTTCTAGTTATTATTATTATTATTATTATTATTATTCCGTCGGCGTGTAACTACTCCCACATACTTCAACCGATTTCAACAATTTTGGTGTCAAAACGTTCAGCTCCTTCCCGACATTCCTGCTATATCTCATCATTATTCTAACTTTAATACTTTTTAAAATATTTGTACTTTTTGTGCGTACTTTTTTCCCATTGAAATGAATACAAATTCCTTCAAATTCTTCAAATTTTTCATATTCCTTCAAATTCCTTCAAATTCTTGTAATCATTCTTATTGTTCAAATTGTTCAAATGGTTCAAATGGTTCAAATTTTTCAGATTTTTCAATTTTTTTCATATTTTTCAAATTTTTTCAAATTTTTCAAATACTTCAAATTCTTCAAATTTTTCAAATTCTTCAAATTTTTCAAATTCCTTCTAATTCTTCTGATACAACTGATATTAATACTACAACTACAACAGATACTACTCCTACTACTACTACCACAACTGATACTACTAGTACTGATACTACTACTACCACTACTACTGATACTACTACCACTACTACTGATACTACTACCACTACTACTAATGATACTACTGCTGCTACTGCTACTACTACTGATGCTACTGCTGATACTACAACTACTACTGATACTACTACTATTACTACTACTACTACTACTAGTACTACTGATACTACTACTAATACTACTACTACTACTACTACTACAAATTCCTTTAAATTCTGCAAATTCCTTAAAATTCTTTAAAAACTGATACTACTACTACTACTACTGATACTACTCCTACTACTACTGATACTTCTACTACTACTACTGATACTACTACTACTACTACTACTACTGATACTACTACTACTACTGATACTACTACTACTAATGATACTACTGCTGCTACTGCTACTACTACTGCTACTACTACTACTACTACGACTGATACTACTATTACTACTACTAATACAACTACTACTACTACTATTACTACTGATACTACTACTACTACTACTACTACAAATTCCTTCAAATTCCTTCAAATTCTTTAAAAACTGATACTGCTACTACTACTGATATTACTACTAATACTACTGATACTACTACTATTACTACTAATAATACAACTACTACTACTACTAGTACTACTGATACTACTACTACTACTACAAATTCCTTCAAATTCTTCAAATTCCTTCAAATTCTTTAAAAACTGATACTACTACTACTGCTACTACCACAACTACTACTACTGATACTACTACTACTACTGCTACTACTGATACTACTACTACTGATACTAGTACTACTACTACTACTACTACTACAAATTACTTCAAATTGTTCAAATTTTTCAAATTTTTCAAATTCTTTAATATTTTTCAGCTATTTTTTCTCTTCTGCATGGATCTTCTGCATCTTCTCCTCAAATCATTCTGCAGATTAGCATTCTCACTCGCTGTTGCGTAGGAACAGCTTTTTCTAGTTATTATTATCAGTGAGAATGCTATACAGCATTCTCACTTATTGTTTTCCTGTTTTTCTTTATTATTATTATTATTATTATTATTATTATTATTATTATTATTCCGTCGGCATGTAACTACTCCCACATACTTCAACCGATTTCAACAATTTTGGTGTCAAAACGTTCAGCTCCTTCCCGACATTCCTGCTATATCTCATCATTATTCTAACTTTAATACTTTTTAAAATATTTGTACTTTTGTGCGTACTTTTTTCCCATTGAAATGAATGCAAATTCCTTCAAATTCTTCAAATTTTTGATATTCCTTCAAATTCCTTCAAATTCTTTTAATCATTCTTATTGTTCAAATTGTTCAAATGGTTCAAATGGTTCAAATCTTTCAGATTTTTCAAATTTTTTCATATTTTTCAAATTTTTTCAAATTTTTCAAATACTTCAAATTCTTCAAATTTGTCAAATTCTTCAAATTTTTCAAATTCCTTCTAATTCTCCTGATACAACTGATATTAATACTACAACTACAACAGATACTATTCCTACTACTACTGCTACTACAACTGATACTACTACAACTGATACTACTACTACTACTACTGATAGTACTACCACTACTACTACTACTAATGATACTACTGCTGCTACTGCTACTACTACTGATGCTACTGCTGGTACTACAACTACTACTGATACTACTACTATTACTACTACTACTACTAGTACTACTGATACTACTACTATTACTACTACTACTAGTAGTACTACTGATACTACTACTACTACTACTACTACAAATTCCTTTAAATTCTGCAAATTCCTTCAAATTCTTTAAAAACTGATACTACTACTACTACTGATACTACTCCTACTACTACTGATACTTCTACTACTACTACTGATACTACTACTACTACTACTACTACTGATACTACTACTACTACTGATACTACTACTACTACTGATACTACTGCTGCTACTACTACTACTGATACTACTACTACTACTATTACTACTACTAATACAACTACTACTACTACTAGTACTACTGATACTACTACTACTACTACTACTACAAATTCCTTCAAATTCTTTAAAAACTGATACTGCTACTACTACTGATATTACTACTAATACTACTGATACTACTACTATTACTACTAATAATACAACTACTACTACTAGTAGTACTACTGATACTACTACTACTACTACTACAAATTCCTTCAAATTCTTCAAATACCTTCAAATTCCTTCAAATTCTTTAAAAACTACTACTACTACTACTGATACTACTACTACTACTGCTACTACTGCTACTACTACTACTACTACTGATACTACTACTACTACTACTGCTACTACTGATACTACTGATACTACTACTACTACTACTACTGATACTACTACTACTACTACTACAAATTACTTCAAATTGTTCAAATTCTTCAAATTTTTCAAATTCTTTAATATTTTTCAGCTATTTTTTCTCTTCTGCATGGATCTTCTGCATCTTCTCAAATCATTCTGCAGATTAGCATTCTCACTCGCTGTTGCGTAGGAACAGCTTTTTCTAGTTATTATTATTATTATTCCGTCGGCGTGTAACTACTCCCACATACTTCAACCGATTTCAACAATTTTGGTGTCAAAACGTTCAGCTCCTTCCCGACATTCCTGCTATATCTCATCATTATTCTAACTTTAATACTTTTTAAAATATTTGTACTTTTTGTGCGTACTTTTTTCCCATTGAAATGAATGCAAATTCCTTCAAATTCTTCAAATTTTTGATATTCCTTCAAATTCCTTCAAATTCTTTTAATCATTCTTATTGTTCAAATTGTTCAAATGGTTCAAATGGTTCAAATCTTTCAGATTTTTCAAATTTTTTCATATTTTTCAAATTTTTTCAAATTTTTCAAATACTTCAAATACTTCAAATTCTTCAAATTTGTCAAATTCTTCAAATTTTTCAAATTCCTTCTAATTCTCCTGATACAACTGATATTAATACTACAACTACAACAGATACTACTCCTACTACTACTACTACTACAACTGATACTACTACAACTGATACTACTACTACTGATACTACTACTACTACTACTGATACTACTACTACCACTACTACTACTACTAATGATACTACTGCTGCTACTGCTACTACTACTGATGCTACTGCTGGTACTACAACTACTACTGATACTACTACTATTACTACTAATACTACTACTACTAGTACTACTGATACTACTACTACTACTACTACTACAAATTCCTTTAAATTCTGCAAATTCCTTCAAATTCTTTAAAAACTGATACTACTACTACTACTGATACTACTCCTACTACTACTGATACTTCTACTACTACTACTGATACTACTACTACTACTACTACTACTACTGATACTACTACTACTACTGATACTACTACTACTAATGATACTACTGCTGCTACTACTACTACTGATACTACTACTACTACTATTACTACTACTAATACAACTACTACTACTACTAGTACTACTGATACTACTACTACTACTACTACTACAAATTCCTTCAAATTCTTTAAAAACTGATACTGCTACTACTACTGATATTACTACTAATACTACTGATACTACTACTATTACTACTAATAATACAACTACTACTACTACTAGTACTACTGATACTACTACTACTACTACAAATTCCTTCAAATTCTTCAAATACCTTCAAATTCCTTCAAATTCTTTAAAAACTACTACTACTACTACTGATACTACTACTACTACTGCTACTACTGCTACTACTGATACTACTACTACTACTACTGATACTACTACTACTACTGCTACTACTGATACTACTGCTACTACTGATACTACTGATACTACTACTACTACTACTACTACTACTGATACTACAAATTACTTCAAATTGTTCAAATTCTTCAAATTTTTCAAATTCTTTAATATTTTTCAGCTATTTTTTCTCTTCTGCATGGATCTTCTGCATCTTCTCAAATCATTCTGCAGATTAGCATTCTCACTCGCTGTTGCGTAGGAACAGCTTTTTCTAGTTATTATTATTATTATTATTATTATTCCGTCGGCGTGTAACTACTCCCACATACTTCAACCGATTTCAACAATTTTCGTGTCAAAACGTTCAGCTCCTTCCCGACATTCCTGCTATATCTCATCATTATTCTAACTTTAATACTTTTTAAAATATTTGTACTTTTTGTGCGTACTTTTTTCCCATTGAAATGAATGCAAATTCCTTCAAATTCTTCAAATTTTTGATATTCCTTCAAATTCCTTCAAATTCTTTTAATCATTCTTATTGTTCAAATTGTTCAAATGGTTCAAATGGTTCAAATCTTTCAGATTTTTCAAGTTTTTTCATATTTTTCAAATTTTTTCAAATTTTTCAAATACTTCAAATACTTCAAATTCTTCAAATTTGTCAAATTCTTCAAATTTTTCAAATTCCTTCTAATTCTCCTGATACAACTGATATTAATACTACAACTACAACAGATACTACTCCTACTACTACTACTACTACAACTGATACTACTACTGATATTACTACTACTAATACTACTGATACTACTACCGCTACTACTACTACTAATGATACTACTGCTGCTACTGCTACTACTACTGATGCTGCTACTGCTGATACTACAACAACTACTACTGATACTACTACTATTACTACTACTACTACTAGTACTACTGATACTACTACTACTACTATTACAAATTCCTTCAAATTCTTCAAATTCCTTCAAATTCTTTAAAAACTGATACTACTACTACTACTACTACTGATACTACTTCTACTACTACTGATACTTCTACTACTACTACTGATACTACTACTGATACTACTACTACTACTACTACTGATACTACTACTACTACTACTACTGCTGCTACTGCTACTACTACTGCTACTACAA